>CAOKZL010003089.1:0-129150 GCA_948472985.1 Iguana delicatissima
GGGCTGTGGGCTTGCCAAGTATAGAGGCAAGGTGACTGTGGGGAGTTTGTACAACTAGTCATGTCTGCTCCCTAAGGGCACAATCACATTGGGAACTATTTATAGGCAGGCCTGTGCTGGCTGCTCAGGCAGGCCAAAGAGTGATCAATGTTATGTTGGCACTGGAGCGATGGTGGGGGAGGCAGGGAGTTTGGGGAGGATGGGAATGAACAAACTCTGTAGACATCAGTAGTTGTTAATTTTAAATATTGCATCTCTCCTGTTTTTGCTTGTCTTGCTACCATCATGAGAAAGAATTTCGGTGGGGTAGAGATGGTGGAGATGTGCCAGGCCCTAGGGCAATAGGACAGTTTTTCCTGCCTCATTCTCCCTGATTCCTAAAATGAAGTATTTTTCAAATTCAAAGAGATCAGAGAAGGTACAGTCATCCCTCCACATTCGCTAGGGTTAGGGCACAAGACCCCCCTGAAAGTGAAAAAACTATGAATAACTCTAGGCCCTCCCAAACCATGTTTAACACACAAAAACACACTGTGGATTCCTTTGAAGCATCAGGATTCCAAGGCAGAAGTGGGTGGCTGGTGGGGCTTACTGCCACCTCCACTGCTGCACCACACCATTTTTAATAGGGACTTACAAGCCTTGTTCGCAGTTTCTCAGTCTCACAAGGCTTGCAGTCCCTATTAAAAATGGCCTAGGAAGGTAGCAGAGGTGAGAGTAAATAATCCATAAATAATCAAATCTGCAAAAATGAAACCTGCAAATGTGGAAGGCTGACTGTATTTGTTGTTTGACCCATTGGATCTCCAGGAGTGGTCTGAGAACACATACTTTAGCTATATCCTAAAACTAAGCAAATTTGAGTCTCGTTGTTGCCTAGGTGAAGATACCTGGGAACTGTGTATTCACCTGGGAATTGTGTATTCATTTCTATGATGGATGAAAGATTAGGTAGCAGTCTAAATAAAGAAATGAATAATTAGAGAAAGTAAGTCCTGCCCCCCCTTTGCAGAAATTTGGAGGCTAGGGAAGAGGAATGAAGAGGAATGAATTCTCATTTTATTTTAATTAATTATGTACTCCTTGGTGTCTTTGCTGGAAAGGTGGTATCATTGTGTCAAAAATAAATATGTTTATCAGAAGGTGAGCGCAAATTCCTTTCTCTGTAGGCCGTTTTTGTTATAAAAAATAATAGCTTTTTTCCATAAAATATGGAAAAATGAAGAATGGAAAACTAGCTAAAGGAAAACAGATTAAGCATGTCTCTGCTATGCTAGTCCATCAATCAAAGTTATGTTGGGTATACTTTGGTATTCTATAGTAGTATACCTTCTGGCTATGTAACATCTGAGTTAATGCTTCCTCACTCTAGTCAAAGGAATATTTCTAAGCTTTCGTTTAAGCAAAGTCAGCTTAACTGAGTGAGACATTCCCATGAGATGTATTGGCTTGCAGTACCAAATCACTCTTGAAATAATAAATTGCTGTGGCAGTTCCTGTTCCTTTGTGAAGCACACTTTCTCAATGGAATACCATATACTTATGCTATGTGTCTGTTGATGCACACCCCATTCCTAAAATGTTGAGAAATTCAGCACAACAAAATGAGTAGCCTTGCATTATCTATGATTGTAGAGCTGGCTGCAGGATGGTACTGAAGGTCCAGAGAGTCCATCACTTAGCAAAGTCATACTCTCTCAGCTTAAGAAGAGGGCAATGGCAAACCCCCGTGAACAAATCTTTCCAAAGAAAACCCTAGAATAGGGTTGCTATAAGTTAGAGTAGACTTGAAGGCACATAACAACAACAAAGCAGAGTTACCTAACTTAAATATTCTCTTTTTATTTTTCATTAGTTAAATTATAGACTGTTTTTCTTCCAGTGAGCTCAAGGGGGCATATGTGCTTTTTCTCTCCTCTTTATCCCAACAACCACACTGTCACCTAAGTCAGACTGAGGCCATTTCCCCACTACACTATTATAGTGCTATTATTCCACATTCAAAATCCTGTGAAATTCTGGGGTTTGTAGTTTACTGAGCCCAAAGAGCTCTCTGGCTGAGAATTCTGAAGAATTCTTAAACTGCAAACCCTAGGATTCCATAGGAAGTTGAAAGTGGAATAATAACACTATAACAGTGTAGTGCGGAAATGGCCTGAGACTGACCAACCCAAGGTCACCCAGTGAATTTCATGGCTCCAGGGGATCTAGATCTAGCCTGACATTTTAATACAAATGTGAGCAAAGTGTGTTCCCTGGGCCTTATGCAGTTCTCTAAGGCTGTTTCAGCAGGCTCCAGGGTTGCCTAGATAATTTCAAAGTTTCTTCATATATACATCACATTTTTTTTCAGATGAAAACATTCCCCCAAAAGGTCAACTACCTTTTTTAGATTTTCTGGAGTGACAAGTTTACCTTAAAATACTCTTAGCTTCCTCCAAACTCTGTGAAAAAAAATACAACCCAGGTATTTGTGATTTTCTTCCAAAAATGTAATGGTGCAGCCCATGATCAGTTTAAAAAGTGGCACCATACCCTGCTGCATTTGTTCACCCAGCTCTGACCACTATATAAGACTAGGTTTCCTTAATGTCTGCACAGTGGGATGAGGAACACTTGAGCCTTCACATTTTTTTCCTAACACTCCCATCAGCCCATTTGGAATGGCTAGCTGTTAAGCTGGTGTGGGCAACTTTTGGGAGTTGACGGGTTGCATTGCCCCCGGGGACTTTGGACCTCTGCACTCCCTTGGGGAAAAAAAAATTAAAACCAAGAATGGCCTTTTGGTAGTGTGAGGAGCAATTTTGCTACACTGTTGTCCCCCTGGGCCATTTTAAGCCCAGGAGAGGCTCTTTAAAAAAAAACAACAAGAAGTGACCTGGAAGTAAATTTCTGGTTCCTGTTAGGAAAAAAAAGGCCTTCCCGGGCCTAGAATTATTGGAGGGAGGCAAATACCTGGCAAAATTGCTCCCATGCTCAGTAGAGGTCACTCAGGGGCATATTTTTTCAAAAATTTGGATCCTGCTGCACATCAGAATGCTCCTTGCTACCCATGGCCTGAACTTCCCCAGGCCTGTTCTAAGAGATTGTGGGAGTTGTAGTCCAAAATAGGTGAAGGATGAGAGGCCCTTTACTCTTGATGTAGCTTTGTGAGAATGATGCTGACATCAATGTGTAGGTGGTAAGTGTTCCTGAGTGTTCTAGAATGGTTATATAGCATAAAAAGGAATAATTTTGTGTATGTGAGCCAAGGTATTATAAATAGAGGCAATTTAAGTAATGTGATAAATATATATTTGAGACAATGGTGTTTAAGCTAGAGGCAGAAAGTCTTTTTGTCATCATACAAATGTGGGGTTCGTTGCTTCATATCCTGTTTTGCCCCATGCATGTCTGGCTTCCATATCCTGGAGGCTCCTTCACCTTTCTTCACTTGTTCTCTCTCTCTTCCACGTGCAAGTTGTGTGCATGTGTACTGAACAGATATCCTATCCAAAGCATCACACCTGTCGAGGGAAACAAGTCCAGCTTGTTTCAAGAGGGGAGGAGATTAGAGAAAAGAGTTTAAGAGCACATTCCCTTAAGGAGGCTCCGGGGAACCAGTGGAAGTTTTCAGCTGTGCTGAGAGGATCCAATCCTAGGTAGGAATAAAGTCTTGAAGGATATAAAGGTTATAGGGATGGAGATTATTGTGGTGGTGGAAAAGTCAGTGGAATCTTGGAGGATGCTAGCAGAACGAGCTGAATGTTCTGCCCAAAAAATGATGATTCGGGGTATGCTTCTTCCCTGATTTGATGCCCTCCCAATTTTTTGGACTACACTACAGCTCTCATTATGCTCAACCAGCATGATCACTGGCACTAGACTGGGAAGGGCTGATTTAGGGTTTGGAGGATCAAAGCATTTGGAGCTGCAATTCTAAAAGTTTGGGGTTCTTTGGAACAGGCTTGGAGAGTGGGATCTGGTGAAGGTGTGCAGGGGAAGGTGAATCATTTAGATGGGTGGGGAACAGATAAGTGTAAATCATGTAAGACGTGGGGAGTGAGGTTCCCTAGGTTCTGTGAAAAGTTGAGATTTTGTAATCAGAGCTTGAAAGATGGGAAAGTATAGTTAATGCATGTCCTTGTTTCTTCTTGCCATAGAGGGATGAGTAGAGGGGCTGCATGACTGAGCAAAATGCTTTGATTATATGGAGAGCTTAGAAGAATTATGTTTTGGAATCCTCCAGCCAGCATGATCTATAGTCCGAAAAAAGTAATGTTTCCAAGCTCTGATTACAAGTTACTGTATTTTAGGTAGAAACAGGGTTAGCAGGAGTTTTGGGGGAATAAGAGTGGAGTTTTGCTAAGACTCTTGCCTTCTTTAAACATAGCATGGAGTCTAGCAAGGTGTGGATTAAAGGGGTGGAGCTGTAGGTCACAACTCTTGCAATTTGTGGTTGATTTTTTATTTTGATTTGGAAATTACAAATGGCAATTTTCTCTGTGTGACTGACTTCTAATTTGTCTAGGTGCTCTTCTGTGTGATAAAAATAGGAGAATTATGCGCATCCATATATTTGCAGAAGAAGCGAATTGCAAATTACTCTCTTCCTTTGATTTATGTCTCATTAAAATCAGGCTGTCTGAATTCACACAGTTTTTGGATTGGCAGGTGTTAATAAATTATGGCAAAAGTGTGTTGTTTAGTAAATGGAATTTTCATGTGGCAGATAGATTGGTGAATTATTTTTTTTTTAATGCCAGGATTGCCAGGAATGTTGCATCTCGTGTCTGAAGACCTCTGTCCTTAACTTTTTTCTTCCCAGCCCTTGCCTTGATTTCCCTCCTGGTTTTGTCATTCTGTCTGTTGCAGTGGGCGTATGTTGTATCTATTCATTTATTGATGTTTCTTCAAGCCAGGAATATAAAAATCATGAAGAGGAGGAAGAAGGGCAGATAGTTCAAAGGAAGCACACTTCCTGATTTTGAAAGAAGTGGGGAGACTTTGGGATCAGATATATTAGTTTGTTAGTTAGTTAGTTAGCTACCTTTCTCCTTGAGTGGGACCCAGGACAGCTCACGTAAAGGACACGGTGTTTACTCCATTGCAGAATGTTCATTTGACTAGGTGAGATAGCCCCCATCAAAAAAAAACCCTGATAGGAACATTTCTCTTCCAAAACAATGGAGATGGCTATCCTGCTGAGGAGAGCAAATCAACTTACGGAGTCTTTTGCTTCTAGTCCAGAGATATGCTCTAACCCTTAAGCATAATTATTTTCTCATTTAAAAAGGATACTTCTGGGCAGTGATGCAGACTCAAGTCAATTGAGTCGGACTCAAGTCGGACTTAAGTTGCTTCACTGACTCAGCTTGGACTTGACTCGGCAATAAATGACACACCGACTTGACGCGACTCAAGACTTGTATATTTTTAGTGACTGACCTGCTGCCCTTGGTTCAGTCACATAACAGATTCATTTAGAAACCTTACAATTTTGAACAATGTTTCCATTTCTTTTTGCCTATTGGTCATATGGCAATCTGTCTCAAGCCCAAAGTGTGGGTGCATTTCTCAGAGGAGAAAAGCAACTGAGTTAGGCAACGGGCTTGAGGCAGTCTTGAGGTCTGCTCAGCAACCTGTCCCTACTGCATATTGGAGGAGCCTTCTAAAACTTTTCCTAAGAGCAGAGGGCATGACTCACCCCCAGAGTGCAGGGTGCATTTCTCAGGAGGAACAGAAATGTGTTAGGCAGGCGTCTTGAGGAGGCAGGATCCTTCCTTCTAAAGCTTTTGAAGCTTCAGTGTTGGGGAGTAAGAAGGATCCTATTCCCCACTTATGAAAAATCCTCCAGCTTTAGAAATGGGAAGTAAGGAGGATCCTATTCCCCGCTTCTGAAGCTGCAGATGGCAAAATCACAAATGTGGAGAGCCTACTCTACTTAAATTGTTAAAACTGACTTTATGCAACTCTGCCCATAAATTCTGGAAGATAGGTTGGGGTATAAAGTTGGCTCCCAGACTTTAGACTTGACTTGAAAGTATCTTCAAGGACTTGAGACTTGAAGGTAGAGACTTTGACTTGACTTGAGACTTGGAGTAAAAGACTTAAATACATCACTGCTTCTGGGCATCTCAATGCTTTTCTGTCATTGAAGATATGGTTGAGGTGGAGGCCTATATTACAAATGAGGAGAGGAAGGTGACTGAGGAATGCTGCTGGATTAGAGGATATTACTGCTGGTGAGAAGTTTACTTCTAGTGTTAGAAAACCTTCCACAGACACACTTTGTTTGAACTTTGTGTATGCCTGCAAAGGTTTCTGTGGTTTTGTTTGTTACTTGTAAGAGAAAAGAGTTTTTAAAAAAATCACTGCAGAACTCTTTGCATCCTAGGCAATAAGAATCTTATGGAACATGTGAGAGTAAGAATATATATTTTTTTAAACGCTACTAGCTTTCATAGTTACTCTTTTCTTTGGAAAGAAAAAACATGACTCCTATTAATTCCAAACACAGACAAGGGGTTTCTGGTGACTAAGGCAAATAATTATTTCTTGGTTCCCTAGCTTAAGTTTTTATCTTTCTTCCATTCTTGCACAAAATATTCACCAAAGTAGAGCAAATCTGTAAGTGCTTAGGATGACAGAGGAATCCAATAAGACACATGTTGTTGTCCCAAGTTTGATGAGAGTGACTATTTATAGAGTTTTCAGCTGTTTGTGTTGATGCCAAGTGTAACATACATTGTAATAAGACAGCTATTTCCTGGTTGCTTTTGGCATTCAGAGATTACACCAAAGTGATGGGTTAAAAATGATGCATACTGTGGCAATGAGATTCAGTGGACTAACAGGTTGAATGAGGTGACTCTGGCAGACAGGATTCCCTGGCCTTTGAGGGAAGATAATAATGATTTACTTTGCAGGATTTGTTTCAAGGATTACAGTTATTACAAATGCGCTTGAAGTGCTTAGAAACCATGGAAATGATATACAAATATTATGTGCAGTTATTAATGTTTAATAACATAGAGGGAGGAAGAAATTAAGGGCTTCTGTTGGTTGAAACCTAGTGATTTGAGCAGGTGGAGTGCTAAACCCTGGCTCTTTACGTGCTTTACTTGCAGAGACGGGCAGAAGTAGACACTGGTAGATCTCTGAGTGATCTGTAGTAATTGTTAGAATATATCTATATCCAAATCAGGGTGTTGGAAAAGAGCAGTTGGGAGAAGAAACAGGATTGGATTTTTTTGTGGAAAAACTTGTGAGCTTGATTTTGGTACTGATCATAAATTTGTTGGCTGACCATGGACCTGAGAATGATCTAGGTCTCCTAATTCTTCACGTATGTATGTCTGCCTGAGCCCCTCTCTTGCATCCTGCTCTAGTTTGTACATCTCACAGTTGCATTTTAATACCAGTTAGATCTTGTAAGCCTGAAGCAGGTTCTGAGTCCTACTCTACTGTGCCAAATGTTTACTCAAGGGTTCAAACCAGTCCTTTCGCCAAACCCACGTAGTGATATAATGGGTCCTGGGGCAGCAAAAGCTTGTAAAAGCTTGTTACTGTGGTTTGACATTTCACCTAGATATCTGTGCTTCTCCCGATGTCATCACTGTGGAGGCCTTGGGAATTTTAAGAGAGTCTGTAATCTGTGTGTGTGATTCATCCAAGAGTATGTGTATAATCTCCTTCCCTTCAATAGGCCTAGTCTGAGTAATTCTTCTCATCTACTCACAGTTCGTCTGTATTTGTTGTTTCTTTCTGCAGTAGCTTTAATCCAGGGGAAAGCCTTCTTGGGATATAGTGAGGAGCAGCTGACCTCCTTGGATGAAATAGAAACAGCCCTACTTCTTTGCTTGTTTCAAAATGCTGAGCAAAATTGGAACTCTGTTAAAGTTTGGAGCCAATTTTGTTGATGTGGTTTTTTTCCTCTCTCTGTTTGCCAGACATTTTACCTCATAATCCCGTGCAGCAGAATAACATAAAATTCATTTGAAGATTCCAGCTGAACCAAAAATCTTAGCATCACAATACAGTTCAACAGGCAGATTGGCCCACAAATTGCCTGGGCAGGTCAGCACCAGCTGTTGGTGGACAGCAGCCTCTGCAAAATATTCAGCTGCTTCTTTCTGCAGCCCCAGCAAGTCTGGTCGTGGCTTTTGAGGAAAAGCCGTGGCTGAAGAGTCAGGCGGTCAGAGGGCCTAGATATTAAGGGCCAGTACAAGTTAGGTTTTTAGAGATCTTGCCTCTAGCCATAACAATATATCTCAGAACTGCAATGTATGTAGCTCTGAATATCTGTGGTTGCAAGCAAAATGTGTCTGATGATAAACAGTATGCAGAATTGTCATTTTTCATTCTAAAAATGCACTCAGGTCTTCCAAAATTTGTTAACTGACAACAGTCTCTAATTTTCACATAATTTATTAATTATCTGTACAGTTTTCCATATCTCTTTGGGCATTGTTGGCTTCAGGAATAGAGTTCTAGCAGGCTAGGCAGTAAGATCTGAAACCTGTGAAGATGATGTTGCCTGCAGTATGCATGTCCCTTTACCATTAAAGTCTTATTATCAGATGGTAGCAACTGTATTTAGGAACCTGCCTATTGTCAGATGGTAGCAATTTTATTTTTGAACCTGACATTGTGAAATTCACTTTATGTCACTGGATCACTGTGAGGAGATTAGAAGGGCTCTAAAAAATAGAGAGAGGTGGCATCCCATTAAATGCAGGTCTGGGCAACACAGGCTCTTGCACTCTGTTTTGTGGCTCCCATGGCAATGTTATAGAATGCATGTTATCACATCTTGGTGGCCTGCTCCTTTCCCATCATGTCACTTTGGGAAAGGATGTAGCTGTTCTGCCCTGTGAACTTGTACAGTTCTATGGAGCACCCTCTGGCATTGTGGACTTCCAAAAATTCGACAGGAGCAGTGTGGTCTTACTAGGTTCCTTGGCACCAAAGCCTCAGAAGTTTCTTGCCTTTATCTGAAGGATTAGAAAGGCAGGGTTTTGTTTGTTCTAGAGTCTGTGCCTAGCTTCCTTTGATTGTGCACATTTAACCCCCCCTCCACAAAGATGAGGAGATGGCTTTAGATAGCGGTTTTCCCATTTCATTGCTGATTTCACTGGGCAGCTCTGATGACAACCTATTGGAACAAGTTGGTTATTGCTTAAGTTCCATTTATTTATTTGGAGACTAAGTGCATCTAATTAAGGCTGGAAACCTAAACCCAGTTACCTGGGAAGTTGCCCTATTGAATTTGATGGAACTGTTTACTAACTAAGACTGTCATCCCATCCTTTGAAAAAATACAAATCCCATACAATTCTTGCATGGGATGGGGAAAAGGGGACAATCAAATGAACCAAAGGGTGTCTGAATCTCTTCCTTCTTTAGCGCTGTAGACTCCGGTCCTGGCTCAAGGTTTACATTAGCCCTCAGACTACCATTGTGCAGCAGACATGAACTATTTTTAAATCTGCTGGAGCTGCAAGGCAACAATATTTGCTTATGCTGCAGGGGGGTTGAATCTCCCCCAGTTTCTTCCTTTTTTCTTCCAACCCAGCTGCATCCGGTCTTTTGCAGGCTGTGTGCAGCAGACGTTAACCAATTAACACCCTTCCCCCTTCTTAAGTGTTCACAATTTTCGTACCAAGTGCTGAGGTGCAGCTGCTTCTGAAGTGGAGAGTATTAGCATTTACAAGGATAAAAGATTACACTGTTGTGTTTGAGGATGAAGTCTAGGAAAGAGCAAGATTGTTATCAGTCAATGATACTGCACTTTAGGATCACTACAATAACTGCGTGAAAGAGACTGTATTATTATTTCTATATATCATTGGGGCATAGAGGCAGAGAATGAGAGATAAAGAGAGAGAAATTTACCTGTAGATACTTCAGGAATCCTTAGTTCAACACAGATTTGAACTAAGCACCAGCTTCAAAAGGTAATTATATTACAGCAGGGATGGACAACTGGTGAGTCCAGGCCAGTTTTCTGCCTTTAAGATACCTTGGGGACACATGGACCACCAAAACCCCACAAGAACTTAAAACAAGTGTCCAGTAGTCTACATATTTTTTTTCTTTTGAAAAAAAGAAAAGTATTTGATGTTTAAAACAGTAACAGGAAGTAACAGGAAGGCCTTAAGCCTGTTTAAAAAGTGGATTGTCTCTCCTGTAGGCTTACATGAAAGGAAATTTACCCCTTTTGGGAGGCCAAAATTTTTTTTTAAAAATAGGTCAACTCAGCAAGTTTGAAGGAAGGAGTTGAAGGCCGAAGAAAGGGCCTTTCGTGGGTGCATGTGACCCCAGGCGGTATTAGAGAATCCCAGGGCTTGCTTTGCCAAGAGAACCTGATTACATGCCTGGGAATGCCCCTTCCATTCTTCTAGATATTCTCTATGCTGCTCAGCCTTGAGCACTTTTCGAGAGGAGGAAAAGATGACAATAGATCCTACAGCCATTCTACCCTTGAGCCTGATAGAGTAGGTCAGAAATGCTGAGGCTTTATTTATTGGTACTGAGAACCAAGCTGTGGATTTTGTCCAAGGAGGGGAGATGCAATACAGCAAATCTTGCTTTTTCTATCTGTTGGAGAACTAGAATACTACCTCCCTAATTCTCGGATGGTCTTCATCTAGCTCATTTGTTGGCCATGCTAGCTAGAGATGATAAGGTTTATTGTCCAAGACATTTAGAGATCACCAGGTTGAGGAAAGCTGATTTTTATCCATTTCCTGGATGGGAGAATGGGAGTTGGAGTCAGTTGCATCTGGAACACAACAGTTGAGGATGGCTGTTCTAACTCTTGCAGCAGAACACCTTGAGAATAAGAAGGTTGTGCAAGGCCTTTGCTGGGAGGGAATCTAGGTTAGAGAGCATCACTTTTTGCCCGGTTGGGGCCTGGCCAGAATTCTTGAGTTCACACCCTGTTTCCTGGGAGTGAGACAGTGAGAAACAACAGTACAATATTTTAGTGACTGTTTGCATTCATATTCTCCATGCTCTGTCTGTTTTATATCCTACCTTCTCCCAAAATGGAACCAAAGGTGACTTACAATGTAGATTAAAACAAAATACATCTGAAAAATCTGCAATAAAAAGTTAAAAATAATAAAATAAACCGTCCTATTAGAAACAGCATTAATTGCACAAAAACAACTTGATCAGCCATTTCCTAAGTGTTCTGTTGTTCTTAAAAGCCATTTTTAGTCTTTTCTGAGACCTGTGATACCTCTTTCTTCCCACCCCGCAGCTATCTGTTTGCCATAACAAGCCACTGTTATGCCCTCTGTATTTCTTCCACCCATACTCTGAATACTTCCTTTTTTATTTATTGGAACCAGAAGAGTTAATGTTGAAGGAAGGAAGGGTCAGATGGCAGGGACTCTGAAGTCTTCTGGCATGGAAATGTGTCCTCATAGTTTACGCCTGAGAAAAGTGAATAGGAGCAGATAGAAGGCAATAGCCATGGCTACTACTGTTCAACTGGGCATCCTAATTATAGGAAGGTTCAGGAAAATCAGATTGGTTCTTGTTTTGTGAACCTGAGTAATTTCAGGGTGACAAGGGTCTGAGAATATCTATGTTGGTTTTTCTTCATACATTTGAAATTTCCATTTATTGCTCAGATCCTGAAACAGCCCAGATCTAAACAAGGTGAGTGCCTCACTGTGGTATAATGTGGGGAGGCACTCTCCTTATTAAGACCAGTCAATTACTGGTGTTGAGATCTCTCTTAGCTCCTTTGGAGTGCCATCTGTGCTGTATTAGCAAGGCAGGGAAAATCCCTCCAATGTTATTAGAGCAATTTAATTCTACTTTACCTCCCATGGGAATTTTTGCTTGTTTGCAATCTTTTGGTTCTTTTCACTTGTATTTTTTTTTAAATAGGTGACATATGTTTTTAAAACTTTCTAGACAAATCAATACTTTGCATAAACTTCATGGGTATATATGCAGGTTGCTAAAAATTTCTTTGCTCTTTACCTGTTTTCTCATATAAGAAGAGAAGAGCCTTGTTGGATTATACCAGAGGCCTGATTAGTCCAATATTTTGTTCCTACAGAGGTCAAGTATGATAAGACCCCAAAATGAGACCCTGGCCTTATCCTGAAAGATGGAAATTGTAAGAGTTACAATGGAGATGGTTTCATATTAAGGCACAGGAGACGAACATCCGGTCTATGGAGTTTCCTGGGAAAGACCCTAACCCTGATGGGCAGATCAGAACAAACCTTTCACTGAACCTTTCTTGACTTAGCTTCTCTCTCCCTCCTCCTGAATGGGATGGGTTTGCCTCTTCTCACTGATTCTATCTGCAGTATTGGGAGGGTAATGCTGATCTACCTTACAGAATTGTTGTCAGAATTACTGGGCTAGTTGCATTTTGACCTAGAATCTGAATTCTCTTACATGTGTGGGAGGCTTCCTGGGGTGTTGCTGTCATCTGAAGTAGGACAAATACTTTATTTGAAGTATTTTTATCCTCAAAGGCTCCTAAAGCAGCTTGTATTGCAGTCAACACCAGCAAGACAGTCCCTGCCCAAAGGCATAGAATGTGAGGAGATATGACACAAAAGAAAAAGGACGGGAAATATAAAGTTGGGGTCTTTCCAGCTTGGCCCCTGAAACTTCCATGCAGAAGCAGGGGGGTCAAACTGTTCTCTTTGATATCCTTGGTAGCCTGAAAGCAACACAAAACAAAACGGTGGAAGGTACTAGACAATTGGAGAAAGTGAGATGTAAGCAAGATAGCCAGGAATCTTGCTTCTGTTTTCCTGCTTCCAACTGAAAGTCTGTCTGTATAAGAGTTCGATATAACTTTAACTATCATAGCTCCATCTTATGGAATGCTGGGATTTGTTGTTGGGTGAGGTACTCAATAGTCTGTGCTAAAGAGCTCTAGAGCCTTTCTGCACTACACTGTTATAGTGCTATTATTCCACATTCAACATCCTGTGGAAGTCTGGTGTTTGTAGTTTACTGAGGGCAAAGAGCTCTCTGGCTGAGAATTCTAAATGCCCTTCCCTAAACTGCAGACCCCAGGATTCCATAGGATACTGAAAGTGGAATAACAGCACTATAATGGTACTGCAGAAAGGCTGCTATTCTGCTTCTTTGAACTATAGCATTATTGTCCTCTAGCAGAGAATTCTAGGTATCTCACCAAACTACAAGTTCTGGGATTCCACAGGATGGAGCTATGGCTGCTAAAGTGGTTTCAGATTACAATAACTGTGTAGTATAGATACATTTGCAGATCCAAGAGGAAGACAGAGGCAGGATTTCTGGCTATATCATCTACTGCAACACAAAACTTTAATTTTGATGAATATTTTTCAGGTATTGTAAGGTGATAAAAGTCAGGGGTCCCAATTTTTTTCGGAAAGTGAGTGTATTTAGACTTTTGAGAGACTGCTAGTGTGCCATCACAAAGTGGTTTTCACAGGAAGAAAACTGCTCATTTACAAAACAACTTCCATGTTGCTTGAGGCTGGGCAAAATGCACATCTTTCACAGAAGAGCAAACTGGTGAGGCCAGAAATTTATCCCAACCCAGAGTAAAAGACAAAGGTGATTTCTGAGCTTCAAAACACAAAACCACTCAGCTGAGCCCAGTTTTTTCTCCAATAGAAATCCATTCTGCAGAAAGGTGAAGTGGTGAGACAAGTAACTTCCTGAAACCTTGCATGCAAGCCATAGTTGGGGCTTGATCTTCAGCATATAAACACACTCACACTCCTTTAAACTACAGTTCTCTTTCAGGATTAGGGTTATCAGACTGAAAACTAGAAATGGTTCCTGTACCTTTAATGACAGTGTAGAAAAAGTGTTCCTTGTCACACAACCAGGTAAAAAGCAATACCTGTCTGCTGGCCCTCTGTTTAATCTGTATATAAATAACATCTCTACCACTCTTTCTAGTACTGCCTATAGTCCAGTATTTTGGGGGAAGAGACCTGTCTGTCTTCTGCTTTATGCTAACAATACAGTTCTCATGTCTTCCTCACAAATGGGTGGAAGAGGAATAATAAAAGACTTCCATAATTATTGCACATCTGAATAATTAACTATCAACTATGAAAAAACACATGTCATGGTTGGGCATTGGAAAAGATCAAAAACATCATAGATGGATTATGAATAGCCATCAGATTGCTCAGGTTAAGCAATTTAAATATCTTGGGATTTCCAGCTTGAGATCATTCAAAACCCATGTTGAGTCAGGTGGAAAAAAATGTAGAGAATACAATTAAAGATGTGATCAAATCTTACTATGGCAAAAGGGGCCAATTAGTAGAGTTTGCTCTTAAATCAGGGAATAGTGGTGGAGCAGCTGCTGTGTGGAACACAACTCTGGAATAACATGAAATCTGCAGAGGGTTGAATCTGCTCAAAACCAATAATTAAGATTGATATTTCAGTTACCAAATAGTATACTATTCTTATTGCTTTGAGCAGAAGCCAATACACCAAAACTAACTTCATTAATAAACTGTAAGATGCTAGTATATTGGATTAGGCTGCCTTTCAAATTGGGTCAAAAACTCTGAGCTTGGATTATTGAGTGTTCCAGATAATGGAAGGGTCAAATCAATCTATAATTTAATATCAAATATCAGATTTTCATCTAAATGTTTATTATTGCAAGACAGAAGAAAAAGCCATTGAGATTGTGAAACAATGCATCATGGGTACACACTTCCCTGTATTGTTGGGTGAAATTGATACTCAGAGAACATCCCCCATTTACCCAAGACTGAATATTAAGAGTGCTGTTCCATCAGATATAGCAAAACTTACACATCTGAAGCATAGGTGAATTTATTACCTTGGCAAAAATGAATACTTTTCCTTCTGCAGTTACATTAGGTAGATTTAGAAGGATTCTTTTGGAGGAACACTGGTGTCAGTGTGGACAGTCAGCTATGGAGATCCTGGAATGTGCAAGTGTTTTAGTGATGCCTGTATAACTGCCAAAGATAGCTGGTGGCAGGGGCAGGATAGGACAAAGGCAGCTAGAGAGTACATGATATCCTGATGTTCTTACTGACATGCCAGACTCATAAGAGTCATATTTGATTTGACTAATTTTCTAATGGCAGCTCAGTTAATTATAAAGGAATGAGATGAGCTCCGCATGATGGACTGTCAGCATGACTCAGCACAGAGAAAGTAGGGAGTAAAGGGAGTCAATAATAAAGTAAGAATCTCTGTTTATATCATTGGTATGTAAATTTAACTTGACAGTCATTAAATATTTTGTATATAATTGGTGTATATAACTGTGTTTGGTACTTTGTGGCTCTAAGTTGACTGTGTCTTTGTAGTTTGGAAACAATCTTATTTTGTCCATTTGACGGTCTTTGGCTAATAAAATGTGCATGTGTTGAAATTCCCTCTTCTGTGGAACCATTAAAGGTATAAGGAGCCATCTCTGGATTTCGCTGTGTGAACAATATTCATGATTCCTCCCCACCATCTTACATTTTCAGCACAAGAACTATTTCCTCTATAGACTCCCTGCACAAGATCCATTTCCTTCATTCATACATTTCTTTCTTCGAGGACCTCCCTTGCAGCTCCCTCTTTCCATCTGTCTCCCTCTCCTTCTCTGTTCCCCTCCACTTGGGTCTTTATTCAGCTCTGCACAACCTCTTTTTTTACCCTCCCCAGCCCAGCCTGCTTCCTTCTCTCTGCTTCCTTTCCTACCTCCCTGTTAGGCCTATCCCTGTTCTTCCCCCCAGTTGCCCTATTGTCATCTCTAAGCCTCCCCCTCGCAGGCTGCAGCGACAGGCTTCCTTCCTTCTTTATTGATTAAAAACAAAATGCTGGTCCTTCATGTCTCACCTTATTGACTTCCAAAGTGAAAACCTCTGGGGCCACAGCTTTGTTGTAGGAATAAAGCTGGTGCATGTTGGAGACCATTGTTTCATTCTGAAGTCCATTTGGATGGCTCCTTTTTATTTAAAGTTTAAACATTCAAAAAAATGAAGCAGGTATGGCAGAATGATTTGAAGGCACCAAGGGAGATGTCCATGAGCATGCTGCCAATTGCAAATACCAACAGTATTTATAAAGAAAGCATGGTACACTGGGAGAAAAAACTTATATGTATGAGCCATTATATCTTTTCGTTATGTCATAATATTTCCTCCTCTCAAATATAATAGCACTGTTGGTCTCACTTATTTTATCTCACTTTTTACTCCAGTTTACACCCCAGCTATGACTTTAAACAACTTGGTGTGCTCAGTATGACTTTAGGTGGTAAATATGACTCTTACGTTTAGATTGTGTCCTGTTGAAGAAGAAAGGATATTTCTTTCTAGATGTGAGCCTCTAGACTCAAACATGGCTGCATGGAGACCAACGTCCTTGTCAAGAGAAAGGACACACATCTCATTCCACAGTAAGTCCTGTGGGGCAGCATGTGTACTCTCCTTTTCAGTTTCCATGCATTGTGGGACCCTTGCTTATTCTTTCCAGTCCTGTTCACCCAACTCTTCCATCATATTGTGACCTCACATTGGCATTGCCAATGAAGTCAGCACAATCTACCTTTTGTAGTGTGTAAATATGGTAGAACTCTGCTCATGGGATTGGAGGGCAGTCTACGACAGCTGGGGAAGGGAGCCAGGTAACACTGTCTCTAAGAATCCCCTCTCAGTTATAGAGTATTTCTGGAAATGGTATAGATAGTAGGAGGAGTTTGTTGGCTGGATTAGATGGCAGTTCCAGTTCAACACATCTGAAGGGCACCAAGTTATGGAAAGATACTGTAGAGAATGGTGAAGTTCAGTGGTTGGAATTATAGATGGCAGTCAGATTTGCATTTTTTTTAAAGTAAATTTCTAGATGACCAAATAGTCCAAAGATTTTGGGGTTTCTGATAAGAGAGTGATGTCATTCATTGACAAGGGAAAAGATTCCCTGGACTACACGTGAAGAATGTTTTTTCAAAAACCCACTGCAAACTCATTACACTCTTGAATTACTTAGCCAAGTATTTTCTTAGCGCGTCTATGCCAGCTCTTCTACCACTCCCTTTCATTGCCTAGCAACAAGAAACTGTTGTCATAGCAGCCAAGCTTGCATCTGGCAGGAAGTATGTAGCAAATTTTATGGAGAAGGCTCAAGCTTCTCCTTGGGAATTAATTCTTCCAGTTGCTCTCTCATCAAAAACTAACATTTGGAGAGGGAGGGAGTTGATGTTTGAGCGGAGAGGAAGTTTCTTTTGAAATGGATTTCTGCATTTGCTCCCTGACTGTGACAACCAATACTTGTGGAAAAGAAGATTCTGGATGTTTTGGGCTTTCTTGCCTGGTGTGAGAAGCTGTGGATATATCTTGTATGCACTGTGAAGCATGTGGATGATGAAGTTGTCTGTCAAAGGATAATTTGGTTTTTTTATACACCAACAGAGCTGTTAAACATAAGCAATAAGGTCTTATTTTCCACTAGATAGATAGATATGCGGGAATGAAGCTGCAGTCAGACACACTGAGTGGGCATGAGGTTCAGGAAGGATGATGTGTAGATATTCACCAGGGCAGATGTTGGTAATTAATTTGAGGTTGATCTTTGCTACTCCTGACTACACTGGTGGAACCAGTGTGGTTTAGTGGTTTAAAAGTTGGATTGGGGTTTGGATCCTTGCTTAGCCTGAGAAATTCACTGTGTGGCCTTGGGCTAGTCACTCTCCCAGCTTCATAGAAGAGCAATGACAACTTCCCTTTTGAACAAGTCTTGCCAAGAAAACTTCTCCATAAGATCACCTTATGGGTGTCATAAATCAGAAATAACTTGAAGGCACATAATAACAACAGCAACAGCACTTCACCTGCAGAGCAGTCCTTGTTTCCTAGTTTTTCTGAAGCTATTAATCTCAGGAGTAAGAAAACTCATATTTGATGAACAAATCAACTGCAAAACTGGAGTAAGTTTTCTTACCCCTGAGGTTGATAGTGTATGCTGGATCTCTTGCCCCAGAAATACTAGGAAGCAAGGAGTGTTTTGTTGGAGAAGTTCAACACATGAAACTAAACACAAAATGCCCAACGAGACAGTGAACATTCCTGTTTTCAAATTATTTTTATTCTTGTTATTTTGATGTTTCTGAATTTCACATTGCCTTTGTTCTGCATAGTATTGAAGCAGTTGACACAAGCTAGGATATAAATTCAATCAATCAACCAACCAACCAACCAACCAACCAACCTCTTTTCAAGGCAAACTAGAAAAAGAAATTTGAAGAGGGATTAGATTTGTTTTTGTTTTTGTTTTGTTTTTTGTAATGTGGTTGTCTTTCTCTCTCTTTCCACTTAGCCAACAAGTTAGCATCCTTTTAAGATGGCTGAAGCTCACCAGGCTGTGGCATTCCAGTTCACTGTCTCTCCAGAGGGGATTGACCTTCAGTTGAGCCATGTGGCTCTCAAGGAGATCTATCTCTCAGGCTTGAGATCCTGGAAGAAGAAACTCAACCAGCTGCGGGTAAGTCAGGAGCTCAGAAATTCAAAATATCAAGTATTACTTTGAAATGATGTTTATTATTGTTAATTTGATTTATGCATCGCCCTTCCTCAAAAATGCTTAGAGCAGCCAACAAACAGTGAAGTAGCACAAATAAATAGTGAAAAGGCACAAATGGCAGATATCTAAGAATGCAAATATCTAAAGTAATAAATTACAAATCTCTGCTAAAATACAGAAAAAGTAAGCAGCAGTAGTAGACAAAACAAACACGTGTACAAATGAATATGTTTTAAACTAGTACCTGAAACAAGACCTTAAGGGAATACTGAAGGTCTAAGAGAAAGGAGTTTAAATATTGGAGTGCCACCATTAAGAAAAGCCTACCATGTATGTTAACCCTGAGTTTTCAGATCTTCTTATATTTCAGTTTATCCCTGGAAACCACAATCTTCCATTTTAAAGTCATACAAATAATTAAACTGTAATCCAGCAGAAATGAGTGGGTTGAAAGGAATAGATAGGCTTAAGAGTTAAGCATTGTAGCAGTTAGAAAATGAGTCCAGTGGCTTTGAAGGTATGGGTGGAAAGGAAATTGCGATTTGTGAGTACTTGCTGAGAGCAATGTTTGTCCAAGTTGGAGTTCAGAGTTCGGAGAAGCCGAGCGTATGGAACACTTTTGTAATAACCTTCAGGGAATACAACCATGGGTTTGCCAGAGGGCAGAGACTGCTTGCAATACAAAGTATGCCCCACTGTTTGTTCTCCAGTAATTAAAGTTTGATATGTAGAACAACTATTTTATTTAGTAATCCAAGAATTCCTTTGGTGTCTTTAATATGTTGTCTCCATCTGTGATACGGACATAGCAGTAGTAGCCTAGCGTATGGGAAAATTCAAACAGTTTGGAGGCATTGATTGGAATCTTGCTGGGGTACCATGCTAATGTAAAAATAGTTGCACAAGTTGTTGTGCTAAGTGTGGTCCCTAGGTCAGGCAATCATTTCACAAGCACACACAGAATCCTCTGTCTCATGTTTGACTTGGTGGAAGCTAATTAGCACCTGCATAATAGGTGAGTGCTCGGTCATTGCATCCCTTGAATAAATGCAATATCCAGCAAAACTATGCTGATGTAAATATATGCTACACTGAGAGTATATAGAATTTTGGCCTAAGAGATTAAGCTGTTAGGATTTCCTGTGTTCAGATCTCATCTCTGCCATAAGCTCACTAGGTGATTTTAAATAAGAATCTTCCTAAGGCTTTGCCTTCCCTCTTGGTTTCCTGGTTGTGTTAGAAGAAGAATAACACTGATCTTACCATACAGGGCTGTTGTAAGGATGATTACAACTACAAAATGCATGTGAAGCGTCTAGACCAGTCTTTCTTAACTAGGTGTTCTCTCGGGATATTGGACATCACCGTTTTCACCAGCCAGCTCAAGGGTGGCTTGGGAATATTGCTCTAGAAAAATGCAAAATCTAATTTTCAGCTTTTTCTAAACACTAAAAGTATTACATAGATAGCTGGTGTTATTCTGTTCATTTAAGAGCTCAATCCTGTATGTGTCGACACAGAAGCAAGTCCTCTTAGATCAGTGGTTCTCAACCTGTGGGTCTCCAGATGTTTGTGGACTTCAGCTCCCAGAAGCCCCAGCCACTATGGTCAATGCTCAGGGCTTCTGGGAGCTGAAGTCCACAAACATCTGGGGACCCACAGGTTGAGAACCACTGTCTTAGATTCATTGTGGCTTACTCCTTGATTAGGAGTCTAGGATGACTGTCTAAAATCTGCACTGACCCCTAGAACTGTGTGTTGAATGAGTAATAGGAAATGGGAGCAATCAAAAAGTCTGAGGCAACAACTAAGTTCTGTTAACATTTCTTAAGTAAATTATGTTAGGTATAGTTTGGATGCGTAGGGAATAGTTGTTACAGGCAAAAAATAAAATGAAAAAATGGTCAGGGGCACTCCAGCTATGAGATGTTAGAATTTTCCATTTTTAAAAAAATTAAAAAGCATTAATTACTCCAAGGCCTATACAGACTTCTTATAACCTTTCAGAGCTACATTTTTGCTTTAATCTTTCAATTTAAAAATAGGCTTAGTTTGTTTTGTTTTTTAAAAAAATCAACAAGTTGCAAATTAGTTTAAAACAAAATTATGTTAGGAGAAGTGGAAATGATTTTCTCTCAAGGATTTCTACTTTCAAATAAAAAAGACAAAAATGTTTTCTTTGTCACTGAAGATGGAATACATGTATCACTGGGCTTTTAAGACTGAAGTAGTTGGCTTATCAAGTGCTATCTCCCAATCTATGCTGTTTCTGCAAGAAAGAATACACTGACTTCACTAAAAATTGGAAGGCAAAGAAGTCAGTTAGTGACAGGGGTATGACTTCAAATACTACTGCAGTTGCAATTCAGCAAAGATTTGAAACCTTTCAACCTCTTCTTACTTCCCCTGTTCTTCACATCTACTTTTTTCTGCACCTTTCCTCCAACAGAATGGTTTTGTGACAGGTGTGTACCCCGCCAGCCCTTCCAGTTGGCTGTTCATGGTTACTGCCATCCTAGTGACCCAGTACTCTCGCCTCGACCCCTCCATGGGTATGATTGAAAAGATCAAGGAACACTTACCAGTCAGGTATGTAGAGGGGAGGGAAGGTTGATGGGTACTGCTGATCACTCAGGAGGGGGTTAAAGTTGTGGGGGTTGCAAACATATGGAGGCTTGGTTAAGACAATGGGAAGCCATGGTTTCTTGCTGTGAGAATAAACAGCAGTGAGTCTCACATTCACATTCTGCCTCCTTTCCAAAAGTAAGCAAATTATAATTTATTGTGACATCTGAACTTGAAGAACTGTGGTTTCTTTGACCAGGTGTAGGGATATTCCTCAGGTTGGAGCAGTACACTGCTACTTCCCCACCCGGCAAGGGCTGTCCACATTCCTGTTATTGCTCTGTCATCAATTTAAAAAAAGGTGCTTTTGTTTTAAAACAAGATGTACAAGAAGTGCACACGTTATTTTGAAAACAGTTAGCAGTTCAAGGAGTCTAACAAGGCATACACTGCTTCCGTATCTTTTTTTAGAGCAAGAGTGTTCTCATCTGAGAGATTTTTGCCACCATGCTGCTGAATTTTGACATTACAGTAGCACAATTAAAAGAAAAGTCACATTTTTCTCATCCTGCTGTGTTGCTAAATTTGGTGTAGTCACAAACTGGTGGAGAAGGGTTGTATGTGACTCATAGGCTGTTCCTTCCCTGGTTTAGATTATGGTTACAGAGTTGTTTGAAAAGTGGGGTCACCCAGAAGGGCACCATGTGAGCACAAGGTATAGCATCACAAGTTCATCCATCAAAAATGAATAGCTTTCACTGGGAGAAAACAAAAGGGGGAGCAGTAAGACTCCCTTCCATTTCAAGAATCTTCTTGATCTGCAATTATGCAGCTCTTTATAAATACAGTGTGAGAGACTTTTTGCCTCTCCCTATAGTAAAAGTAGGGTGACTAATGTTGGAATTATAATGTGATTAAGTAATACTGCTCAAATTGGAATGTATGCATGATGGAGAGAGTGAATAGAAATTATTTTCCCCATCAGAATTTTAGAACAATGGATATTGGATGGCTACACTGCCAGTAGGTTTTGAAAACCACAGGAAGCTATTACAATGACTCTTGCTTCAGTGACTTTAGAGAAATTTCTGCCTTACTTCCATCTTGGAACATAATGGACTCTCTAGGTTTACAGAGTGGAACTTTCCTTTTTCCATCACACACTGCGTATTAACTTCCCAGGGGTATTTGCCAGTAATTCTCTTGGAGACAGATTGGCATGCTAGACTCTAGTATGACATACTAGTCTGGGGTGAGCAATTGCAGTGGCGATTGGGCCAGTTTTCTGCTGCTAACCCTTCAAGGGCAGCATGGATTGCCAAAAATGCCCAAAAAAGAAAATAAACAAAACTGGAGGTGAGCTGAAATCCATTTCTCATTTTGAAGAACAGGAATTTTTTGATGTTAAGTAGAAGAAGTTGTTTGTTACCTGTTTAAAAGGTGAATTCCCACTCGTGGAGGTTTCCACATGAGTCAATTCACTCTTTTGGGGAACAACCAAAACGTCACTCTGGGGAATCTAGAGGGGCTAAAGGCTGCAAAAGCAGCCTGTGTACTAGACAGACTAGCCTGGCCAAGGGATTCTGAAAGATGTAATCCAACCCATCTGAAGAACATCAGGTTGGGTAAGTCTGAAAAAAATTTTTTTTTTTAATTCTAAGAGTTCATTTATGTGTTGGTAGTCTAGTGAAATGAGGCTAGAAGGGAGGGTTGGCCTTTCTACTCTTCTAAGATTTTTTTTTAACTTTAAGGTTAATAATTCCCCCCATCTTTCTCTTTCACCCCATCTCCCATGTTGTTCCCCTAGTGACTATCTGTCAGATCAGAGCATGAATATCCTCAGCGCCACAGCCTTTTCCACAGGCCTCTGGCTGGCCCTCATTATGACCATGCGCAGCATACTCAAGATGCTGCTGTGCTATCATGGCTGGATGTTTGAGGAGCATGGGAAGATGTCCAACACCACAAAGGTTTGGCTGGTATGTACTGCAGGATAGGCTTGCTGTCAGATGCATGCTGCTGAAAGAGAGTCTGGGAGGTGTTAGAAGACAAAGCCCTGTCTTCTACATAGCCTGCTTTGCACTTCCTAAGCTAACCTACTGTTCTGAGGTGTTGTGGAAGACCCTATTTTGTTGTCTGAGTTGAAGTAAGATTTAGCTGCCTGTATGGTTGGCTTCTGTACATGGACTGGAGGGGAGTTCCATCTTGTCTTTTGCTTCAGAGAGCAAAATTTCTTAGGTGTCCTTGACTGGGGCTCAGTTGGCCTATTGGCCCAAGAAGCTCACATCCCTCAAATAGATTTATGCCTCAGAAGAAGCTGTGACAGGTTAGAGCTGCAGAGGGGTTAGCCTGTGAGCCACATGTGATGGCAGTGGTTGGCACTGGACAGTTTATCATATGTTAGAATCTAGCAGCTACATAGTATGAGGTGTATAATATGGAGAGCTACAGCTGTAATGTGCCATCGGTGTAGTGGGCAAATTGAAGTGCCAGCCCACGCAAGGATAGTGTCTGTAGCAACAACACTGCAGAAAGTCCAAAAATGCAGGCTTCAGTGTTGATCTAAAACAATTGCTAGTAGTTTCACCAGGAGCAAGTCTTTTGTAAAGCTAATAGATCTTACCTACTCATGTTCAAGCCACATCCAAGTATGCTCAATTACAACAGAGATTACCCATAACATAGTTGCTGGGAATAGCCATTTCCTGTACAGCTCTTGTGGAGATAACAGCTAAACCTGCAGGAAGCAGGGAACCCTGAGGGGATATCAAAAGATGTTATAATCTCTGTACATTAAAAGCCCTAGGGTTTTGACCCCCTGAGCTTTATTCCCACTTCACCAACATGTTCAACTCAGTAGGTTTGTCCTAGCAGGGCTGTAAGTTATTGTCACTGAACAAGGATGGCAAAAAAATGTTATGTTAGAAAATGGTGAAAAGTGACACAGAGCAACCTTCCCCATCCAGGCACATCCACAGATGTGCCAGACTACAACTTCCATCATCCTGACCAGTGGCAGTGCTGTCTGGGAGTGATGGCAATTATGATCTAACAGGGGAAAGCTGCTGGAGAGGAATGAAATGAAATTGGCTTGGAAGATGTCATCTGGGAACTCTGTGGATAGCATGGCACAGATACATATCACAAAGAAATCTCTTGAGGTTGATCTGTAATAGGGGCAAAACTTAGGGTGGGATGTCTGGACAGCTGATATATGCTAAAGACCCAAACTCCAACAAGGTTAGACTCCAACAAGTTTAAATTATGCTATAAGAAGCCCAGGACTGGTCTACAACATTTTAAAGTCAACCCCCTCCTGGTTGCATGTACAGGTTTGGCAGTACCTGACTATTGGTGATAGTTCAACGTCCTCCACTGTACCCAAGCAGAGGCTGTTGTAGCATACAGAACTCTGCCCTGTTACAATTAATCGAATTGCTCTGTTGCCTCCAGTGGAATTGCTTTTCTGCCTCTTAGTCTCTGCTGCCTGAGGTGATTGCCTCACTCTGCCTAATGATAGGTCTAGCCTTGGAGAAGCTACCTGTGGAAACAAGGAAGGAAACAAAACTACTTTTAGGGGCCGGTTCTGAGATTACCAAATCTTCACAAGCGCACACATGCATATACACATTTGTGCGTGTAGAAGACTAGCTGCTTATCAGGGAGAAGGCTGAGCTAGAACCTTTCCTTCTGATACCTAGTTTTTTCAAACATGGAAACCGGGAGCTTGGAAAAATTACCTTTTTGAACTACAGCTCCCAGAATCCTCAGCCAGCATGGCTAGTTACTGTGTTGGCTGGAGACTTCTCAGACCTGTAATGCAATCTGCATTTATCCAGCCCAGACAGAGATTTACTGCTCCAGTGTGAACTAGGCTACTGATACTTTGGGGAAAAGCTGTCTGTAAAGCTAAGGATGATGATGGAAAGAAGAAGGGTGAATGCTTCAGTTTTAATGTTTGTTCTTATGTTTCTCTTCCCCACTGTTCACCCCCTCAACAGGCACTGGTGAAAATGTTTGCTGGTCGGAATCCTATGTTGTATAGCTACCAGGCCTCACTGCCTCGCTTGCCTGTTCCTGCCCTCAAGGACACTATGCAGAAAGTGAGTCTGTTCTTTGTTCTTTCTCACTCTAGGGCAGGGGTGGTCAAAAACGAGTTTGGGATCTTGTAGGAGATATTTGGGTGATTTGTAGCGGAATTAGCAAGATATCTGACTCCCATCTTCTAATAATAGCAAAAGTTTAAGAGCAAGACAAAATGCAAGATGCTGTACTTGCACTATAGCGTTGCAAACTGTGCCACATGCAAACACTGCTTGTTCAGAAAATTCACACCATGGAATAAAAGAAGCTCTCACATGTACACAAAACTAGTTTGTCAACCCTGCCATGCATATTTCGTGGCTGTCTCTTGGAAGTTTGGGGCATTAGTTCGGAGAATAAACCTGCAAATCAAATGCCAGTTCAGAAGACTGATGTTCCTCATAGTTGCAGCAGTGGAGAAAGTTGCCCCTCTATGCCTGTTGAAATCCCAGTAATTATTAGCATGCCTCTTTCGATTGATGCTAATTAATTAAGAAAAAAGCCGTACACATTAAATATAAAGATGCATTGTTGTCCGGTCTTGCTTGGCCCTGAGAGTTAAAAATTAGCCATCCATGAAGGACCCCACATTTTGGGTTTCTTCATGACTGTCAAGAGCTGCTGATCACCGCCCTCATGTGATGAAGTACATAACTGCAACCTAGACTTGAGCTGATTACTTTTCAACTCTGCCCATGGAGTCCCATTGCAGTAGAGAATTGTCTATTTTATCTCAGGTATGTCTTATCTTTCTTTTTGATCTTGCCCTTTGAGCATGTTCAGTGGACACAGAATGCTCACAAATGATTGGAAGTAAAAATGGGGGAAAGGAAATGAGACAGAGTATCAAGAGAAGGTGAGAACCAGTGTGGTGTAATGGCCTGAATGTTGCTTTAGGACTCTAGGAGGCCAAGATTCAAATCCGTGCTCAGCAGTGGAAACCCATTGGGTGTCCCTGGGTGAGTCACACTTTCTCAGCTTCTGAGGAAGACAATGGCAAACCCCCTCTGAACACATCTTGCCAAGTGAACTCTGTGATAGGTTTGTCTTAAGGTTGCTGTAAATCAGAAATGACTTGGAGGCACACATCACCAACAATAGCTGTAGCCCAAGAAAAGGAATAGTTCCCTGGAATCTTGATCAGGAACATCCCATCCTGCATTTTTCTGTGGCAAGTCCTGCTTGTCCATTTTGCCCAGAGATACGTGGAATTGAACTTGGAACGTTCTACATGCAAAGCTTGCATTCTACTATCAAGCTACATTCCCTCCCCACATAATTTCTTTCTTTTTTATGATACATAGACAAATGGAAGCTGCACTAATCCCTTCTGCATGAGATGAGGCTGCCATGTATCTTTTTGCGGCTCCTATACTCCTCTTCCTTCCTTTCTGACTTACAACATCTACAGGGAGCCTCACTAGGGTCTCACATACAAAGTGTTTTTGCAGAGACTTGTGTGAGGACAGATGCACTCTCTTGGCTGTGAGAAATGAACTGGAGCAAAAAACAAACCCTGACCTTGTGGTTCCATATCTCCCCACTAGTATTTGGAGTCCATACGACCACTTACAACAGATGATGAATTCCAGCGGATGACAGGCCTTGCCCGTGACTTTGAACGGACCCTTGGACCTCGCTTGCAGTGGTACCTGACGCTTAAGTCTTGGTGGGCAACCAACTATGTGAGTGGAGAAGGGGAGAGAAGTGTGATGTTATGGACTTGGTGGGGAGTAATGTTTTGTGTATTGCAGAAATTATGGTAAAATGGTTATGTAAGGAGCTTTTTGCACTACACTGTTCTAGTGCTATTATTCCACTTCAACATCTTGTGGAATTCTGGGGTTTGTAGTTTACTGTGGCCAAAGAGCTCTCTGACTGAGAATTCTAAATGCCCCTTCCTAAACTCCAAACCCCAGGATTCCATAGGATGTAGAAAGAGGAATAATATTACTATAACAGTGTAGTATGGAAAGGGCCTAAGTGAGATATAGTTTATGTAGCAAGAAAACAATCTTTTGAGAGGAGGTAAGAGTATGGAATGTTGGAATGAGCTTTGAGGGGTTTTTAAAAAGGCTGGTGTGCAGAACAGTTAAAGATGTGAGTGTCCAAGTTAGCAACAGCATGAAAGATGTGACTTAGAGTTAGTATCAGTAGGTTTTAGTAGTTTTTAACTGTCTGTTGAACTTCTGTTTATTATGTTATTTTTTGTATTATACATTTATACATTGGGAATGTTGCATGAAAGTTACTGGAATGCTTGGTGGCAGCAGTTACTTAAGGATAATGGTGTCCAGTTGTGAGATTAAACAAAATCTTTCACAGGAACCATGAGGGCATCTATGAAGTCCCCACATTTGATGCCATCCTCACATTTGGTAGCAGAGGTGGGGATAAGTAGAAGCCCTCACAGGGGGCTCTGTGGGCATTTAGTTCTGGGCATGGTATCTATACTTCTGTATCTTTTTAATGCTTTTCCCTCCCCAACCCTACCCCTTTATCAGGTAAGTGACTGGTGGGAAGAATATGTCTATCTCCGTGGAAGAGGCCCCCTGATGGTAAATAGCAACTATTATGCCATGGTGAGTTTCAGAAACTGGGAGAAGAATTTTATTTTTGGTGTGGGGGCAGTCACATCTAACCCATTCACATATTTCCCACTTTCTTTACATCCATTTGTTTTAGGATTTTCTCTATGTAACCCCCACTCCAGTCCAGGCTGCTCGTGCTGGGAATCTTGTTTATGCCATGATGCTGTACCGACGAAAACTCACCCAGGAGGAGATCAAACCAGTGAGTGAGATCAAAATCCGTGTTGGTGTTAGAAGCATAGCTGCTCTAGACAATGAATGGAGAACTAGAGTCAGACTGAGGAGAGGGTGAGCTGTGGGGAGCTGCCCTCAACCTGCTGAATGAAGGAAGATTAGAATCACAATGGGCACTTAACTGAGAATAAATATTTTATAGACCTAACTAAACCTTGCCCTTTTCACTCTCAAAGACAGCCTTAAAAATATGTTGTACCACATTTGCCGTTATTCTAGATGAGGATAATAGCAGTTGTAGTTCAACACATCTGAAGGGCATCAAATTCAAGAAGACTCCTTTAAACTACTTTACTCTGCCTTTGCCTAGATTTTTATGAACCTAGCAGGCATCAGGTTCAGGCAGACTCCTTTAAACAATTTCCTTCCACTTTCTCTGCCCCTAGCTAGATTTTTTTTTTGTTTTATCTCTAAAAATTCTGGAATATTTGTGGTTCCTTTTAATTGCAGTGTTGGGTTTAACCCAGTCCATAAGCAATAACTTCTGCACCATTGCTTGGGTTGCAGTAAATTGCTGAGAATATTGCGTGACTGAGACTTCTGCTGTGATGGCCACAGGTGTAGTGCTAATGCACCTGTGGCACACTGGCAGTCTGCAAAGTCACTATGTATTCTGCACATTTGCATCCCAACTCTTTCACCCAAATTGCTGAGTATGGGGACTACATTGAGTATGTTAGCAGCCTGAAAGATAGTGATACTGTCATGTCTCCACTGCAGATGTCCAAAGGGAGCTTATGGCTTTTATGTAGGAGAGCCATAATCAGATCCCGTTTTTACTTTTTTAGGTTATAGCATCTGCAGAAAACTCTTGAGTATGACTGGAACAGCTGCTCCAAGGTGACAGACTTTTGGTTAGGTGGCTTTAGGATTTTTTTCCCCATTCCCCACTGATCTCTTAACCTAAATTGGAGTTGAGCAACTGGAAGATCTCCAGATGTTTTTGGACTGCAGCTCCCATCACCATAGGCAGTATAGCCAATGGCAAGAAGTAATGGGACTTGCAGTTCAAGAACATCTGGATGGCCATATGATTCCAGTCTTTTACCTAAATTGTCTCACCCTTGCCATCACATTAGCTCTAGCCCTGTCAAGCCGACCATATAGGCACAGCAATTAGTATTTTCACCCAGGAGACCTAAAAGCAGTTTCGGAGCTAAGTATTATATGTCAGGTATTATAAAGGATGCTGCTACTTGAAAGCTTGTCCCTAATAGGATGGGCAAGTATCACTTATTGTAAGGGATGCCCCTTATTTGAGAGTTGTAAAGATTTTCCTTTTATGTAGACTGAACAGGATGGCAAAATATTTTGGCATGCGGGTCCTTCATAAAGCCAGAAATGTGAACAACTTATAGTTTATAAACATGGACAGCATGTTAATTTTACAGAGAAATACATGGGAAAGTTAGTTGAAATCAATACTTCCCATTTGGTATTTAGACAGAACACAAACTTGTTATTGCTCCTTCCTGATTGTCAACCCTGCATGTCATGAATTTCAGCTGTCCCTTATTGCTATTTTGAGAATCTGGCAACGCAGTTTGGAGGGGAAGCAAACCAGCATTACATGCAGATTGCAGAAACAGTGCTAGGGGAGAAGGGGTTACTGAGTCCCAAAATTGAATACTCCTATTCTACATCATTGACTCTTTGTGAATATGGAGCAAATCAGTGAGAGCAAGGCTAATATCCATCCAAGATAATGTCCTGGACTGGAGAGCAACAGAAACTTTTGCCCCACTTGATGAACTCAGGGTGCTGTTGCCAGTCATTCTGGGTGCTATCAGAACCCCATGCATCTTTGGACGCCTCCTTTCATCAAAGCAACTTAGCTTAAAGCAACTTAGCTTAATGAATGTTTGACCCTCCACATGTTGCTGATAAATGGCTTCTTTGTTTATATAACAATTTTTGCCATGAGTGTCACACATTCCTTAACTATGCTAGGTTTTCTGAGTGTCCTAAATATGACTACAACAATTCTGTTTCTTCCTCCACCCCTCTAATCCTGGGGTTCCCTCCCATCTGAAACAGAGCATGGTCCCTAATTCCGTCATCCCCCTTTGTACGGCTCAGTGGCAACGTCTCTTCAATACCACCCGATTGCCAGGGGTAGGGCTGGGTAAGTGAAATGGGAGCTGTAATGAAACAATAGCTGCCACTTTACCCCTAACTATGGAGCCTTTTGCAGGGTGTGTCTGCTTTATGGGGTCTCCTGATGGCCTTTCCAACTTGATCCACATCTTTAGGGTGCTTTTTTTAAAAAAAAAGATATTCTGTGCTCTCTGGTTCCTGCACTGTTATGAATTCTGCAAAACCTTGAATCTCTAGCTTCATGATCATGGTGGCTGGGTGTTTCTGGGAGCTGTAGTCCAAAAGGCAATGTTATATATAAGAAAGACTCCTTTGACTTGGCATTCTGAGCTTTGAGATTCTAACCCAGCTTTGGGGAGAGGTCATCTGTACAGGGGAAGAGTATTTAATACTGCCAGGGCTCAGGTTTTTTCTTCCTTTCTCCCTTTTTTCTTTTCCTTCACAGAAGCTTTGCAGGCATATCTTCTTGACTATTCTATCTCTCTTCCCCCCCTTCTTTCTCTCTTCACTTCTCTCCCCTTCCAGATGTTGATCCAAGGTTGTCTGCCCATGTGCTCAGCTCAGTATGAACGCATGTTTAATACCACCCGTATACCAGGCATGGAGGGAGGTAGGATGTTCTCACACAACTTGCTACCCTTCCCTGGCATCAGTACTCACAAAGTAGCAGCAAACTGTCCCTTGTGATGCTGGGGGAAGCTCACCCTTCTTTTACATCCCTCCCATAATCTGTGCAGTAGAAGGGGCAAATATTTTTTTCTAGTGCAAGGGTGGAGAGCTTTGGACCCAGCAGATGTTTTCTGGTACAAATCCTACAGCGCTTTACCATTTCCCCTGCTGGCTGGGGCTTCTCGGAATTGAAGTCTAAAATTGTCTAGGAGGCCAAAGCTTCTGCAGACCGGTTGCACTGTTTGTCTGTTTTAAGTAGCAAAGATGATTTTAGAGATTAAAAATCAGGGGTAGAAATCAGCCTTAGAGTTTTCTCACTCACCACCTTGCTTTTCAAGTTATCTGCCTACCCAGACTTTGGATGGGGTCTGAATAGTAGACAGAAGTAGGGGGAAAGTTGTACAGAGATAGGAGGCTGAGCCTAAATTGCAGCTCTGGGGCAGAGTCAGAGCTGATCAGTGGATAAAGTTTAATGGGCGGGCTTGGTGGAGGATAATATGTAGGCATGATTGCCAGGAAGGACATGGTACTGAAATCTCAAATGCCCCTCAGTTTACAAACCTGAGGCTCCACACAAAGAAGTGCTGGCTAAAGCACTGTCTTCCTTGATAAGCAACCTCCAGGTACACCTTCTCTCAGCTTAGTGCCTTCTGTGTGTTCAGGATGGGTAATTGATGGAGACGATGGGAATTGTAGTCCAGATAGCTAAAACACCAGATTGGAGAAGACTGATTGACTGCGCACACATCCCTAGAATTCCCATGCCAATCTTATTTCCCAGAATGCTAGATTTTGACCCCTGTGCAGCTGGGGATAAGTAGATGTTCATTCTTCCTATGTTGAAGGCAATCCTCTCAAGAACATATTGCACCCCAGATGTGTTTTTGGACCTGGCAGTGCTTACAGAACATGTAGGGAGAACTCCAGTGGGATGGATGTTTGCTAAGGAGATGGTCCCAACTCTCTTTCAGGGTACACATGTAGTTTAAAACCCAGTTGCTCAGTGAGGTTTTATCTGTACCCTTAAACCAAGCAGGTGACTGGGAACTGCAAAATAAAAACTGGATTCCAAATTTGTCCTTGACTCAGTTGTGCACAGAATCCCTTGATTCATTCCTTGGCCCTTGGTATAGGAAAGTCCTGCTTGAGTCCCAGAGAAAGTTTGATGCCGGGAGGCTCCATTGTGGCAGTGTTGCTAACCATTATCTAAGGAGCCAACTCACTACCCGCTGTCATCTTCAGCCAGAAATACGGAAGGTATTTCTGAGTTCCTGTGCAGAGCAATTGCTTGTCCATCAGTCTATGACCCATCTCCTTTCTTTCCTTTTCTCCTGGTTGTTCACTATGGGAAGAAGCAAGATACTAGGTTAGGTGGGCATTTAGTCTAATCCTAACAGAACTCTTATGTTCTTATGTTCTTTTCTCTGTAGACAGCATACAGCATCTGCGAGACAGCAAGCACATTGCAGTATACCATGCTGGGCGCTTCTTTCGGGTCTTGCTGTACCACAGTGGGAGGCTGCTCCACCCACGGGAGCTTCAGGCACAGTTCCAGTCTATCCTAGGTGACCCCACGCCCCCTTCACCTGGGGAGGAGAAATTGCCTTCTCTGACTGCATCTGACAGGTAAGAGACCATTCCAGCCCTGATCTTACTCCTTCTGTGTTAGTAGCAACTTCTGAACAACTTTGAGGTTTTTTGCTTGTTTGTTCCTTTTTTGCATAGTGTACATTTTCCCCTGAAGTGCTTGACATGGGTGGGAGCTTGAGACATACTCTCTCATACTACTATAAATGTTAAGATAGGGATGGGAGGGACTACTCACTTGAAGGGTACAGGGAGCCTTTGACTTAATCTTTAATTTCTCATTTCATGAGGCGTGTAGATAGGGTGTGCAGAGAGACTAACACTAACAGGATGATGGGAGTGGGAGTTGTAGGATAACACAGAGATGGGATGGCATGGAGAGGCAGAGAGAGAGGGAGGGAAAGCGGGAAAGAGGTAGATGCCCCAGAGTGCACTGTGCAAACCTGTAATGTTGCAAAGTCTGCCTGCTTTTGGCTGTAAACGCATGAACTATCAATGTATGACTCCCAACAGATTGCCCTTGAATAAATGAAGCACTCAATAGGGAAAAAAATCATGTTAAAGAAAGGAGAAATGAACTTGGTTCTCTCCCAGAGGAGCTTTGGAACATCACAGGCTATAAAATAAGAAGATCAATTCAGAAAGGATCAAGAGTTCCTTTATTTAATAAGAGAGGGGGGCATGTCCTCTGGTGGTACTTTAATCCTGGGATGATAAGGACTGATTTCCAAGTGAACATTCCTATATGTGCTGCTTGGGGCTGGTTTACACATTTGTTCTACTAACATGGGAATACACATGTTTCACATATGCAAAATATTGTACCCACTCCTGTGGAATCCTGAGGAAGGGAACAGACTCTCTGGAAGGAGAGGTTCTGTTCAGGTGACACAGAAAGTAATTTGTCCTTGCCTTCTACTCCTGAACATGAGTTGCTGTAGTTCTCACACATCATACAGTAGTGTTTTTTTTTTAAAGTGCTATTGTCTTGTTTGTCTGTGAATGGGCCTCACCAAATTGCTCCAGGTTACCTCATCTCATCTCTTTACTTCCATTGCTGTTGCCCCTGCCTCTGCTACCTGCGAGAAACCAAAACATGCTACAGCAGGAATGGAGAATGTGTGGTCCTCAGACGTTATTGGATTGGAGTTCTCATCAGCCTTCACCAATAGCCATGCTGGATAGGTTAAGCTGATGGGAATTTCACCCCAACAACATCTGGAAGATCACTTGGGCTGCATCCCTGAGATATAAGAACAAGGACTTATTCAAAGGTGGTCCTTCCTTAACTTTGAAGAAAAAGTTATTCTGGAGTGGATAATTTCATATCGCCTGCCATTTAACCAGATACGTGTCCATAACAGCCTGCTTCCCCGTTGCCCCTGACAAGACATGGTTACCTAATTCTCTGCAGAGACCCCTGGGCCCGGGCCCGCAATACCTACTTCCAGACAGGAAAGAATGAGCAGTCACTGAGCATAGTTGAGAAAGCTGCCTTCTTTGTCACCCTGGACACCAGTGAACAGGGGCTGAGGGAGCCCAATCCAGGTCATTCGTTGGATGCCTATGCCAAGTCCCTCTTGCATGGACGCTGCTGTGACAGGTTAGTACTTTCTTGGGCTGTCCTGAATGCATTGCATAGTTTTCACATTAAACCTTTGAGTTTGCAAGTTCCTTATATGATGTGCTCCAAAAGGCATGCATAGAACATAAAAAGTCCAAGCCTTAATATTTTCAAGACTGTACGTCCCCTGACAAAATAAAGATGTGTGAGATGGATATGTGGATGCATATGTAGATGCAACTGAGTTCTCTGGGTTGAAAATGCCATTGCTTAATGCCAGGCTGGTGAATGATAAAACAGCAGCCATGCAGGATTTGATTTTGAATGAGCACACTGACCTGGGCTGTGTCATGGAGACCTGGCTGGATGAGGCTGGGGGATTTAATCTCTCTCAGGTTTGCCTGCCAGATTTTTCTGTGCAGCAGCAGGTGAGACATGGGGAGGGGAAGTGGAGGTGCAGTGGTCTGTTGTTATTCCATTCCCCTGAACAGATGCCCTATTCCACAGTTTGCAGGTTTTGAGTGTGCGTACCTAAAAGTGTCCGGCTAGGACATAACAGAGGTTCTATTGTTGTGCTGCCTGCCCCACTGCTCAACAGCCCCCCTTTCTGAGCTAGCTGGGGTGGTCTCAGAGCTTGTATTGGGGTTGTTCAAAGGCTTCAATATCCCTGCTGAGGCTAACCTGTTGTGGGTAGATAAGTTAGTTTCTGGGCACAATTCAAAGTGCTAGTTATGACCTATCAAGTCCTATATGGCTTAGATCCGGGCTATTTGACATACCATATCTCCCAATATAAGCTTGCCTAGACCCTGTAAGATTTTTTCCAGTTTAGAAACTTGTTTGCAGAAAATTGATTTCTGCAAAAAGCAGTCTGTTTTGCATCAGGAATAATGCTGTCTGAAAAAAATAATATCTTTGAACAAAAATGTTTTTGCACGAAGATTTTTGGAGTATTTTCTCTTTTCTCAAAAAGCCGTGAATTGTGAAAAATCATTGAAAAATGTGCAAAAATGTGCTTGTCTAACAGGTGGTTTGACAAATCTTTCACACTGATTGTTTACCGCAATGGGAAATCTGGGATAAATGCAGAGCACTCATGGGCTGATGCACCCATTGTGGGGCATCTTTGGGAGGTAAGTGCCTGTTGGATCTTCTACAATGTGATTTGGAGGTAGGGAAAAAGCTGTGAAAGCAAGGACTCCTGGAATTGCTGAGGGTGTGGGTGAGATAGGGAGTATTCACTTAGAGCAGGGACAGGTAACCTTTGACTCTCCAACTGTTTTGGACTTGAACTCCCAGAACCACAAGCCAATGTGACCAAGGGTAAGGAATTAGGGAAGTTGTAGTCCCAAACATCTGGTGAGCCAAGGTCCATCAAACCTGACTTAGAACAAGAGCTATGGGAAGGGAGGTAAAATATAGTGTTACCTCTCACCTGACTGTACTTTTCCCCATAGTACACCCTTGCCACAGATGCTTTCCTGCTGGGGTATGATGAGAATGGGAACTGCAAGGGCGACATGGATTCCAGCATCCCCCCGCCCCAAAAGCTGCAGTGGGAGATCCCACCAGAGGTGAGTTCAGCATCAGTGGGGACAAAAAGGCATTGAAACAAGAAAAGCTGGGATCTGTGCACCTTGGCACAGATTGTCACTTGGGCCTCCAATGACATAGTTGGTTCAGTTAACAACCTCTAGGGTACTAACTTATTTAATACAGAGTACTTGGTGCATTTTACATGGGGCTGCCTCTGAAGACAGCCTAGATGTTTCAGCTCCTGCAAAATCCAGTTGCATGGATGATGGGGGAAGTCATGGAATTGGAGAACATTGTCCATCAATATATTTCTGGGCCCAGTTTAGAATGCTGGTCTTAACTTTTAATGCCCTAAAGGGCTTAAGGGCCAGATTTCTGAAGGAATGCCTTCACCTGTAAACCTTAATACTATTGGTGGTCTGCACTAAAGTAGGCCCATTGAATGAGTTACTGCATGGTGAGTCAACACTTCTGTAATTCCCCTGGATTCAGTGGTTCTACTCTTAGTAGCAGTATCAATAGGATTCAGGCTGTTTTGTTTGTATACAAAAATCTGTCTAGGGCATCCTTCATGAGTGATTACCAGAAGTACTCAGCCTGTCTTGAGTCATGAGAAAATCACTGACACAGGGTCTTCTCAGTAGTGGCCCTACATCTTTGGAACTTCCTGCTACATTACCTATGCCTTGCCTCTTCAGCTTTTGCTTTAAGGCTGCCCTTGAGGACCTTCCTTCTTTAATTCTGCTTTTGTTTCTGTGTCAGAATAACAACTATGTAAGCAGTTCCTTGATGTGATCATCTGTAAGTTGCACCTTCTGTTTCAGTTCTGCAAACCTGTCTGTTGCTTAGGGAGGCTACAGCCTTAACAAAACAGCTTTAAAATACTTGAAAGAAATCCAGAAATTACAACATGTTGAGGTCTTAAGACAGTTTCAGTAACATAAAAATAGAGTTATTCCTGGTGAGATGTTCACAAGTGCAAGGCTTTGGCAAGGACCTATTTCTGCTCCTCATTTTTATTGTATGTTTGGGCTGGCACAGATGATGACAGACATAGGAAACCCAAGTAAATAAGTTGACAGTGTGAGACATTGTTCATCCAATGTTTATAGCCTCTGTTGGGTACAAAGAGGAACTCCTTTGACAGAGCGCAGGAAAGTTCCTTTTTAAGACTACAACTTCTAGTTTCCTCCACCCAACAAGCATGCCCCGTTTTCCCAGCTCTGTTCTTGCATAACTGTTGGACACCTGGTGTAAAGCCAGACAAAATGTAGCCTTTGTATAGAAACTGGGGCCAAAATCCTTTCTGGAAGTTATGAGTGTAGAACTTAGGCCATTTCCTCAAAGGCCCCTCCTTAAACTGCAAACTCCAGGATTCCATAGGATGTTGAAAGTGAAATAATAGGACTGTTACAGGCTAGTGTGGAAATGGCCCTAGAGTTATGTATTTGTAACTGTTTGCTATTCATGATCCCTAAGTATCCCTGGTTCAGAGGACATCTAGGGACACTGAAAGCCCCCCAGTCCTCCTTTTCTGGGCGGCAGCTGCTGCAATCAATAGGGTCCATTCCACTGTCACTCTGGAAGCAGCTGACTGACGTTTCCATCCCCACTCATGTGAGCGATCTCTGGTGTGAGGGGAAATTGCAACAGGGGTGCTGCTTCTGCCTATCACATACAGGGAGCGCTTACAGGATGGAGATGGGAATGTCAGTCAATTGCTTCATAAGAATGGATCTCTGTTGACTGCAGCAGCTGCTGCCTGATAATTGGGGATTGGGGAGTAAGGCCAGGAGTCATTGTGTAGCTGTGTAAGTATGGTGGTTAAACGTTTGCTAACTCCCCAGCAGGATTCAGCTGGGAAAATCAGCAGGGAAATGGAGGAGAATGGTTTTTTCATTTATACTTCCGTTGTTTTGTGCCCTTGCACTTTCTATTCCCCTTTGTCCACAGTGCCAGGAGGTGATCATGCAGTCCTTCAGAGTGGCTTATGCCCTTGCCAGTGATGTAGACTTCCATGCCTTCACTTTCAAGGACTTTGGCAAAGGTCTCATCAAGAGGTGCCGCACCAGCCCGGACAGCTTCATCCAGCTTGCCCTCCAGCTGGCACATTTTCAGGTAGGACTTTTGCCATGAGGAGGATGTTGCTGGGCAGGCAAGTGGGTAGAATCAGATGAATCAGATCAGACCTGTTGGCCCAGGCCATAAATGCCATGGCTTACCCTAGGACTGTGACATCTGGCAGCCAAGTAAAGCGAGAAAGGGCTTTAAAAAAAAAAAGCACTTTCAATAGATCATCCATTTTTTTCTTCTGATCTGAATTTTATATACGTCTCTAATTCTGTGAATGGGATGGTTTGGGTTCCATGCTTCTATCATGGAATTGGCCTCACTCGCACCCAGAACCTGGAAAAAAGTTTTGGAGTACAACTCCTAGACTCTTTAGTCTACAGTGGCCATATTGGCTGAAGGATTCTGGAAGTTGTAACCCAAAAAAGCGATGTGTCCAAGCTCTTCTCTCACCTAAAAGAGGTTGTGTGTGCTTCAACTATACAACTGCATTTCATCTCAGCTAGGGTATGGGTTTCTAGCTCCCACTTTGCTCCACCCTTCATCCAGAGACCATCTCACCCTTATCTTCCTCTGAAGGTTCCTCTCTCCCTAACCACCATTCTTCCTGCTGCTCTTCTAGGACAAGAAAAAATTCTGCCTCACATATGAGGCATCCATGACCCGTCTGTTTCGGGAGGGCCGCACAGAAACAGTCCGTTCCTGCACCATTGAGTCCTGCAACTTTGTCAGAGCCATGATGGATCCCACCCAAGATGTGAGTCCTGAAACACTGCTGGGATTCAGTCTGAAATATATTATAAGATACAAAGTAGTTAGGCTTGTTTAGATCATTGGTCTTACAATTAGTATTATTTATTAATATTATTTCTGTATACATAAACTGCCTAACATTTTCAGATTATTTTTTAGTAATATTATGGTACATATAACTAAGTGTTGTAAAGATACTGAAGGATAAGATAGTCCCTGCTAGCAGGCTCATAATACAAAAAGGAAGAAGGTGTGAAGAAGGAAATGAGCTTTTATGATCTGCCAACTTGGTTTCTCTTTCCTGCCTTTTTTTCTTGCAGAACTTTCAATTTTACATTTTAAGTTTTGGAGCAGGGATGGACACAGAAGTCTATGTAGCCTGAAGTTAAGAATTATGCTGGTAGTCCTGTTTTTCTCAAACATGTGATACCGGTTTAGATACCTTCTGCTTTAAAATTATCAATTTCATATGCATGAGGAGTAGAAACTTGGTACTTTGAACAAATTAGTTGATTTTCATGATTAAGCATGATAGTTGTGTAACCTCCTTCCTATATACATATTGGATGCTGAGAAGAAGGAGGTAGAAGGTAGTAAACATGTACATGCCTTCAGGTCGCCTGTCAGCTTAAGCATCCCTATGAATTTCATAGGATTTTCTTAGGCAAGAAATAGTCAAACTTTACATTTGTTCTAGCTCATTACACTTTGTGTATATAAGCCTTCAAGTCACTTGTGGCAACCCCATGAATTTCACAGGGTTTTCTTAGGCAAGGAATAGTCAGAGGTGGTTTTGCCAGTTCCTCCTTCTGAAATACAACCTACATCACCCTAATATTCATTGCTGATCTCCCATCCAAGTACAGATCAGGGCTGAGCCTGCATAGTTCCAAGATCAGACAGGATCTGATACCTTTCAGGGTATTTATTCACTGAGAAGGGACTGGTTGGTTCTTTATAATAAAGATGGGCAACATGGTTACCACTAGCTTTGACTCTGCCCACTGCCAGTACGCAGCTCCCAAACTGATTACCACCAAGAGAAAACGGCCTTTGAAAAGAAAGGTTTGTTTTTGGCAGCTGTGGGGAAAGAGTACCCAACTGTGAGTGGTTGGAGGAAATTTATCCCTCATACTGAAGAAATGCTGCAGCTTGTAAACCTATCTTTTTTTAAAAAAGAAAGAGTTAAAACAATGAAAAATAATCAAAAATAACCTCTGTCATAACATTTAATTCAGTTTATTCAATAAAACTTATTCATGCACTAAAGATAATGATACTAGTCATAATGTGGGTGAGTTTTTTTGGATGGTGGGGCTAGTATTTTACAAATTAACAACCAAATACAGCAAATTTCAGCAAAGTAAGTAAAATTTATTCAGTAAATTCAGCTTCTCATATTATGAGAAATTAACAATGTTACATATAATACTGCAGCAGGGAGAGGCTTGAATTTTCTGAATGAATTTTACATGCTTTGCTGAAATTTGCAATATTTGGTCTTTTTATGCTAATTTGCAAAACATTAGCCCCACCTTCCAAAAAAATTCCACCTTATGACTAACATCATTATCTTTAGTGTGTGAATAAGTTTTACTAAATAAAATACACATTAATTAGCATGTGCATAATTTCTAAGCTGCACAACCAGGGCCATTTCCACACTACACTCTTATAGCACAGTTATTCCACTTTCAACATCCTATGGAATCCTGGGATTACCCCAGGATTCCATAGGATGTTGAAAGTGGAATAATTGCACTATAAGAGTGTAGTGCGGAAATGGCCAAAGTGGTGCCAGGTGAGCCTCTAAGGGGAGGGCACTCCACTGTTAAGATGTGGCTATTGAGAAAGACTCCTTTTCTGTTATCTTCTGCTGTACACATGTGGAGAGGCGATACCTAAAGTTAGTTTGGCAGGAAAACTCAAGAGGAATTAAACAAGGGGTGGGCAACACTTGAGGGTCAGGGACTGCATTGACTCCCCTGAGGAACTTGGCTGCTCTCAATCCCTGAAAAACATTTTGGATTGTTTTGCTCCCCTCCTGGGAGTTCAGGAGGGCAATTTCTCCGTGATTTGCCCCTTTGTGAGTCATTTTAGAGGGAAAAAGATAACTTTTTCAACAGGAAAAAGTTCATTTCCAGGCTACTTCCTGTTAGAAAAAGGGTGTCAGCTGACCCCAAAATGCCCCAGAGGGGATCAAACACATAGAGAAATTGTCCCCATACATCCTAAGGGTATTGGGGGCAAAAACGTTTTTGAAAAAGATTTTAGTTCCTAACTAAATAAAAAGCCCCTGTGAAGGCTATATGCTATCCACCCCTGGTCTAGAAAGTTTGAGGGAGTGACAGAACCTCTTCTAATACGCTTTTCATTGCAGGATAGCACACGGTTACGTCTGTTCCGTGTGGCAGCTGAGAAACACCAGAACCTTTACCGACAAGCCATGACAGGTGCTGGCATCGACAGGCACCTCTTCTGCCTCTATGTCGTCTCTAAATATCTCGGCCTGGATTCATCATTCCTGCGTGAGGTAAGTGTTGTTGGGCCAGAGTGGTTGTGCTTGTGTGTGGCCATGTGTCTTGTTTGTCTGCATACAGATAGAGGTTCTCTGAAGGTGAGGACAGTCTAAGGAAGTTGGGAAAGTCTCGGGGAGTCTTCTATTCCCATGGTATGTTTTCAACCAAGTAGAATTAAAAGGAAGCTTGGAAAAACATGGCCATGCTGGCTGGGAGATTCTGGAAGCTGTGGTTTAAAAAAGTAACTTTCCCAGGCTGTGGTCAGAAGCCCTGCCTCTTTGCCATGTCATTGGTTCTTGCCCAGTCAAGGCAAATCAGGAAACTGCATTTACCATGCTTGCTGACTGGAACTGTTTTCTTTTGTTAAATGTAATTATCTTTTTGCGTGCTATGCTCCATCTCTTGTGGGTTGTAAAATACATTGTGCCTACTTTTTCTTCCACCACACCTTCCTTTTTACTTCCTTGCCCAAACTGAACATTGCCAGGCATGTATTAGCCAGAGGCAGTTCTGGTTAGTCATCTGCATGATTGTTTTAGCACATTGCTCTTCATGCAGTGTTGGTTTTCCTGTCAATGAGCCCTGAATTCTGCACACTGAATTTGCTCACTGGATAGATTTGTGGCATATTTGGTTTGCTGATGACTTTGCCCATTGCCAGTTTTTCTCCCACTCTGACTCTCAACACTTAGGAGACAATGTGGGCTTATTATTCAAACTCTATGAATTCACTCTGTGAACTCACTAGAGATTCTTAAGAACCCTTGTAGCAAGATGATGTGTTCAAAATGGCTGAAGCATTTCAAAAGCAGCTTTTTCCAACCTTTGGTTCCAGAAGTTGTGGGACTACAGCTCTCATCATTCCTGATCATTGGCTCTGCTGGGATTATGGGGATTGTTGTCATCTAAGAACTTGAGAGCAGGAAAAGCTGCTCTAAGGAGTCAAGAAAATTTATGCACCTGACTGGAGTGTTGAGTGCACAGTCATTCACCCTGAGCTCCTGATTTCTCGTTGAGTCAAAATCTGGGCCAAATTGCAGGCTGTCCTGGTCCCATCCCTGCGTTTTTCTAAGGTATGGGAGAATATGGAGATTGGGCCATTTCCACACTATGCTGTTATAGTGCTATTATTCCACTTTCAACATCCTATGGAATCCTGGGGTTTGCAGTCTAGGGAGGGGCCTTAAGAATTCTCAGCCAGAAATCTCTTTGGCCTCAGTAAACTACAAACCCCAGAATTCCACAGGATATTGAAAGTGGAATAGCACTATAACAGTGTAGTGCAGAAGTGGCCTGTGCTTACAGGTGAGGATTGATGAGCGTTAGGAAGAACTGGTCTATGAATCTTCCAATCTGTTGGCTTCCCATACAGATTTTTTGACTACAAGCTCATACATACTTGCTCGTCATTGAGATAATTTCAGAGCTTGGCTAGGGATTTTTAAGAGGTTCTGTGAAGGCCAGAGGAAGAGTTTACTCTTTGCTCTGTCTGACCAGAGTTACTTTCCAAACAGCTGTTCTAGTAGCAGAGAGCTATATCTAATGGCATGAGTAGGAACTAAGTAGGTCCGGGCTATTCTCAGCTACAGGCTTCTGTTTATGAGCAAAATACACATGTACCTCAGAGAACTGAGGCCTTTGCCACACAAGTGGTTTAATAGGTAGGAAAATAGGTTGTGCTCTAGAAAAAGGAGGGGAAATCCTCCTACCTGGTCATTATAAATACTGCTTTCCCAGAAATACTGAGGATTAAACACTTTTAAAATGAAGAACTGGGATTCATAGGAGTTGGTGTACTAGTGTCAGTTCTCCAGTTTGCACTTCAATTGATATAAATCCATTTGTCTTCCTACCCATATGTTTATGTTGCTGTTACAGAGCAAGCACCTTGTAATGTTCCCTTCACCTTCTTGTGCCATACCACATGCTTCCCATGAGGACTCACAAACTTGGACATCAGATTGTGCCCCTTATGCTACATTGCTTTAAGGGAGCTTAGACCATGCTGGCTGTAGATGGGAGCTGTCCAGCACGTAAAGTGGGGTGGATTGGGGGACCAGTTGGAGAATGTTGAACATAGTTACCCCTTAATTCAGAAGTTGCAAAAAAACATGAATATGGATTAGAAATGCAAGTCCTAGGTGTGGGAAAGATTGGTTTGGGTTGAGAAGCCAGAGCTCCACAGAATGAGCCTGGAAGTACCAGGGGAAGGGCAGAATTTCTATGGAAGAGCAGCTTGGTTGTTGTGGGAATGAAGGTCAGTATTTGGCAGGCCCTCCTCAATGTCTAAGTCTCAATTCCTTTTGGTCAGGTGCTGTCTGAGCCGTGGCGTCTATCCACTAGTCAGACTCCCATCCAGCAGCTGGAACTGTTTGACCTTGAGAACCATCCAGACTACATTTCTTGTGGTGGTGGATTTGGGCCGGTGAGTGGAGCCTGGTATTGGTTTTCTAGGGGGAAGAAGGATGGAAAACTAATGGCTTACAGTTGGAGTTAGGCCTGAGACCCAGGACTCTGGGGTTCTTTAGGGAAAGGAAACTGGAGACTTGGTGAACTTAGAGCTGAGGGATGGGATCTGTGAACTAGGCTTTCTAAGTTCTGTGTGAATGCTCATCTGATATGGGAGTTGGTGGACACCTGGGAGAAATCTTGTCTCATTTTGCTTTCCACTCCATCCTTTACTGTAGGTTGATGATAACGGGTATGGCGTTTCATACATCATTGTCGGCGAAGATCTCATCAACTTCCATGTGTCATGCAAAGTCTCCAGCCAAGAGACGGTGAGTTGACATCAGGATGCATATGTTTGCCAGGACAGGAGAAGAAAATCTGCTAAGAAGAATAGGGCATTTCGATGGTTGCACAGGAGTCAGGGCCCACATCTGCTCTGAGCGTCTACAAACAGTTGTTACAGATCGAGAATGGCCATGAGTTCAGGAAAGCTTTCTCCTCTACATCAGATTGTTTAGTCATTCTGTGGTTTTACTTTCTCCCTTTCGACATGACCCATCCAAAAGGGTTTGCGCTTCTCCCACTTCCAGCACTTTTGGGGCCCTTTTTCTGGCAGCAAAGTACAGGATGGGATGACCGTATGCGTGTGTGTGTGCACATACGTATGAGTGTATATACAGAGAACAGCGCAGTGTGTGGGAAAGCTACAGAGCTGCCTTCCACCTTGATACTCTATCAGACATATAAAACCTAACTCCCTGAAAGCCTTCCTCACCCCCAGTATATGAGTTGTTAGCAAATTCCAGCTGAGTGTTTCAAAATTTTTCCTGAAACTGAAAGCCAGAACCTTTTGTGTTGCTTTAAACTTTAGCATATTCCACACTGCAGGATATGCTTACACATGTGCTAGGTTTCTAGTTCTCTTTATTTTCCCTTCTTTCTTTTATAGGATGCACACCGGTTTGGATTAAACATCCGGAATGCAATGACAGACATTGCAGTCCTGTTCAAACTGAACAAAAAACCTGACCAGTGACTGAATAAATACCAGCAGAATTGTACAGCCAGCTACCAAGAGACACACTGAGTGTGTTTTTCTGTTCTCTGATATGCAGGGACATAGGGAAAGGGGTTGGGGGTGGGAAAGGACACAGTCCAGGTCTGAGGATTCCTTCGAGCACAATGGATAGACAAGATACTCTCCTTCCCTTGGATTCAGTGCGTTTCGACCCTGTACTGGATACCACAGCTGTTTAAGGAAATGGCACCACTCCAACCATCTCTGTGCTGTTTTTAGTGTAGCAGAGGCCAAACAGTTGGCAATGACAGCCAAATAGCCTGGGTTTCTTTGGGTTCACATGGGTGGATGGAAGGCTGTGATTGGATCAAACAGAAACACAGGTTCTTCTAGGCTCCTGTTATGGACTGTCCAGTATACTTGAGAAAGTGATGTTTCCTCAGCCTTCTGTCTCCCACAGTGCAGAATCTCTTCTACTTGCACTCCTGCCACTCCCATCATAATCCATAGCAGCTGGCTGCATCTCCTCTTTTGTGATTCACTTTTCAACTGATTCTGTTCATGTGGCTGATATTGTCACTTTGTTCCCATGAGATATTTCAAATGGGACTGACCATAGAGTAGAGTTTTGTGGGGAACCTAATTTCTTCTACTTCTCCCCCCTGTAATAAATGTCTGGGATAAGAGGTACACACAGAAATGCAATGCAGGGAAAGTAATCTTAATTTACAGCAGGGTTTTATACAGCATCCTTTGAGAAGGATAAAGTGAGCCTGCAAGGTGACACAGAAGAACAGGTTTGTCTTTTTCTGTTTTGTTTTTGTTAGCATCTCAGATTTGAATAAAACCACAGGGTGGGAGAACTTAAAAAAACAATGGGTAGTTCACTTTGGGACAGAACATTGACTGGGCTTATGGGCCAGGAGGAGTCTAATATCTGGTTCATCTCTTGAAGTACAAGCTTGTGCCTTAATGAAATCTTCCCTTTATAGAAAGGATATTGCCAAATCTGCTCCCACACCTAGCAGAAGCATGTTGGTAGACATCCTTCTATACCAGTTCTGACCTATTTTTGATTACAAGCAGTAGACCCTGGAATATATGAAATGGGATACTAATATACTTCACATAAACTTTTAGGGAAGGAGAGTCCCATTGACTATTATGATAAAAACCAATCCTCAATTAAAAGTGCTAGAGACGGAGGAAACATGAGTATTTTGGTTCATGCTGCCTTGCATATGCCCCCCCCCACATATAAACCACATTTACGTGTGCATATGTCTCATTTTGGACAGGATGCAGGCAGCAGTTCTCTAGCTCTTTGCACACCATCCAGAACCTCTCCCTTGGAAGTTTTCAAGCCGCAAGGGGGGGTGCTGCTTCAGTTTACCTGGGGGAAAGCAATTCTGCTGCTGCCGTGGTCGCTAAAGGGATGGAAAGGGGGGTGCCCATCACCTCTCAGTGCACCCTAATTTCTTCCACCCTCTGAGCCAAAACCAGCTGCAGCTTCATCGTCTGAACTGCCTCCTCAGCATTAATGAGCAACATAGCCTCCTCCTAGGGTTTGATATCTGCTAGGTTGTATGTGTATGGAGGAACAGAATTGATTCTCAGCCATAGCTAGGTCTCTCAGGGGCAAGGTTGGCCCAAGACATTCTGCTGCTTGAGATGAAGGACAACAAAATGTCCCCCCTTCTCTGTGTAGGCAAGCCAACAAGACCAGTAGTTGAATTTTTCTTCAACACTGGCAACAAAATAAGGTCCTCCAGAGTGCAGCATTGTTATATATGGGGTGCAGGACACACTCAGCCCTATTATGCACAGAGAGGAGAATGGCCAGGGAGCTTAGAATAGCAAGAATAACAATTGTGCCACACTGCCAGAGACTGTTGCCTCACATGACCTAATGGTAGATCTGACATAGCTTAGAGCTGAACACCCAAAAGAAAAAAAAATGGTCAAAGTGAGGACTCCTTTCCAAACATTATGACAGAGCATCAAATTATGTATTACATGAAATGTGTAATGGTAGATCAGTGACCCTTTTTAGAAGAGGACAAGCTAATTTGAGGTGGAAAAAAGGAATAGATATTCCCACAGATGAATTCAATATCATTGGCAGCTTTTAACATTTACATTCTTGGTCTCTGGAAGAAAAACTGGTGGGGCATGCAGTGAGACTGATTTCACTAGAAAAAGATCAAGCACTGGCTAGAGCAGGAGCAAGCACCATGTTTTTGTTCTATAAATATACACTTAAAACTGGGAAAATGACCCCCAATAACCCCAAGAAATTGTTTTCAAAACAACCAGGAATGTTAACTCTTTATCCCTGCAAAGTAATGTGCAATTTCCAGGCTTAACAAATCTCAACTGGTAGGTTTCTTCCTGGTGTCACCCTTTGGTTTCCAAAGGAAAGAGAGCAGCAGCAGCAGGTCTTGGGCTTTCTTTTACTGGGGCTGTCGATTGAGGTCAGCAGGGCAAGAACTCCGCTTGGTGAGGGCACCACTAGCAGCAAGGGAGGTTGCTGGAGACTGAGGTACCCCTTCCTGAGAGACCAGTGACAGCTGTGAGTGGAGGGAGGTCAGCTTGTTCTGCAGGTTATCCAGGTTGCTGGCTTTATCCCTGCTGAAAGGAAGGAGACAGCTTCTCAGTTGAGGGTCAGATTTCCCCAATCTGGTGCCAATAGCCATGCTGGCTGGGGATAGTGGAACTTGTATAGTCGACCACATCTGGAAGACACTGGGTTCCAGAATGCTAGTCTAAGTTCACTGTCTTCCATCCAAGCCATCCCAGATCCCCGCTGACAACCTCATTCAGTTCTTCAGTGGCTATTCTTCCTCAGTCCTCTCTTTAACCATCACTTGTCTCTGTTCTGTCTCTTGCCTACCACCACTTTAGTGTCAAGTTTGCTGTGACACTAAATCACTTGGAGCACTTTTTCATAAATAGCTGTTGTGGGGTGGATGAAGGTGGCTGATTTGTCAGAATCATGATTTGCAGAGAGAAAGCATGTTTGTCTCTCTCCAGTCAGTTTATGAAATCTGACATTCCCACCAAGGTAATGCTTGTAGATGTGCTATAGTTAACAATGCAGTATGTTTTTCCAACTCAAAATAAGTATTATATGCAGATTTGGAATCATAAAACAGTTTCAAGGGACTGTGGAATTCACCTAGTACAACTCCTTGTTCAAAGCAGAGTGAAGCTGTAGTCCCTGAGAAATGGCTGTCTAACTTCTGCTTGAGAAATCAAGCAAAGGAAAGCTCTCTCCGCCATCCCTAGCAAACAAGGTAGTTTGTTCCACTATTGAACACCTCTTGTTGTGAGGTCATTTCTCCTATTGTTTAGCTGAAATTTGTTTTGGCTAGTTAACTGATTAAACCTCATACTGAGTTCACCCTGACCAACACGTCTAATACTAGCTATAGGTAATACAGTCAACCTTTGAGGCAGTGTTTTTGTGACTGAAGCAAGATTTTTTTTTTATTTTAAAGGCTTGGCTCTGATAGGAGAGAGTTCCTCCATAAGCATGTCTCATAGGCTGCAGGGCAAAGAGGGCAGCATCAAGGTGCTTCCATGGTTACTCACTCTGTGCTGATTCTTGCCTGCTCCAGATAGTTCTTGGCTCTCAGGGCCTCATCCTGGGCCAGACGTACATTTGAGCTCAGGGCCTCTGCTCGAACGTGAATATCCAAGGCTGACTGTTCCAGGTCCTGCCTCTCCGCAATTGGAGCAATTGGGAGTACAATGAGAGAGAGAAACAGAGAGAAGAAAGGACTATAGAGCCCATCACCCAACTGGGACAGTGTAGGAACAGCACAGATAATTGGCATTTTTTTGTCATGGTGACCTACTACTGCTATCAGCCTAGAAAACAAGATGAACTTGCAGCTCTTGGGCAGATACGGAAAACCTTTGGCTCTGCAGTTGTTTTGGTCTTTCAACTCCTTAGAAGCCCCAGGCAGTATGGCTAATGGCAAAAGATTATGGAAATTGTAGTCCAAAACATCTTGAGGGCCAGAAATCTTCCCCTTCAGTGGGGGATGCTGATTCTGCAAGCATTACCATGAAAACAGCAAAGATATTTCAGCATACAGCCCACTAAGATTCTGCCCCTTCAACCGTCTGTAGTTCCTGCATGTCTCTGCATATTGCCCTCTGGTGTCCATGTAAGCAGAATAATACTGCAAGCAAAAGGAGCTGGGCCTTGGGTAATGATAACAGGTGGAAGCAGAAGGGGCACAGGACGTAAGATGGTGCCGAGTAGCTAGCAGCAGAACAGAGGCTGGCAGCTAAAAATATTTTAGTGCCAGTGATGTGGCTCCCTGCAGTGCCCAAAGTGCGGCCACTAGAGGCCACCAGTCTGGCAGTTCCTACAAGGGACTACTACCAGAGGCAGCTGGCAAGGGATGGGATGGGCAGAAATAACTGGAAACCTGCTCTTAGTCTGGCATCAGCTAAGTACCCTAACTCTGTGCTGTCTCTTTGTCCAGCTACCTTCTTGTGTGAAGCAGTGCCCACGTGGTTGTGCTTATTTCAAAGGAGTGTGTGTGGGTGTTCATCATATAAGTGGCTAATGGAAGTGAGGTGCCCATGGCAACCACCTGTCAGGATAATGGGGGAAGCAGGCCTCAGTCTCTGTATACAGCAGGGGAATGTGTTTCTGCCAGAAAAGAGCCACATGAAACACCTTGGCCTTAAAAGCACCAAAGAGGAAATCAACTGTGCCCCCACAACAGACAGAGAGAAAGAAAAATCTCTCATATAGATTCAAAACTTGGTAGACAAAATGAAGCTGTTATTTAAAGCCTCAGCAAATGAGGGAATTGCCTGCCTGCAGCCCTTGAGAACAGCTGCCAGTCTGCAAAGGGTAGGAGTGGGGAACTTACTTCAGCCTTGGGGCCAAACTGGTCCCAGAAAAGCATTTTAAGAGCTCTCTGTACAACTGGCATGTGTGTTAAGGCACTTACCCCTTTTCCTGGCTAGGGAAGGGGAGAAGTCACAGAGAAGGAAAGCCAGCTAAACTGGTCTTGAGCAGTACTCCCAGAGCTGCTACCTGTCACTCTCAGTCTCCTCTGAAGGGTGGGGCTTCAGAAAAGCTCCCCTTTTCCTCATGTAGAACTTCAAAAAAATGTTGCTTCATACTAAAACTCCCACAATCCACCAGCCAGCATGGCCTCTGGGACTTGTGGTCCAAAAAAAAAACTTTCCCAAGCTTTTTTATCATGTACACAATATAGAGCAAAGCAGATCACAAGCCTGCCTCTGTATCAGATGATTTTCTCTGTTTCTCGGGTATGCGTACCTCTTTAGTATAAAGAGACAGAAAAAAAAACCTACCTAGGCTGCTTAGTTTTTACTCAACACGACACTGATGTAATTGTGCATTGTCTTTTAAAAGCAGACTGTTGAGGAGAGGTGTTACCATCACTATTAAAGGGTGAACTTGTAACTAATTGATGCTTATAACCCACTCATCCCTGCTGCATGATTGCTGGACTGGAGGAGCTGCTAAATACCACCTGTTGAGCTATAAGGATGGGCAAAGATTTAAATTAGTCTCTGCCATAGCCAAATCCTAGGCATTTTTCCGCTCTACTTGGTAATTTCATTTACATGACACCTACTGTTGGAAGAGAGATGGAAGTTTCACTGTACAGCTGCAGAGAATTTAAGAAGAGTCTCACCGGATCAGACCAAGACTCTAGTCTAGCATTCTGTTCTCACAGTGACTAACTGGAAGCCCACAAGCAGAGCTAAATTGCTCTTGTGTGGTTGTGCTTTCCACCATCTGTCACACCATCTTTATTATTCAATGGCCACAACAGCTCTGTCGGCCTGGATCAGGGAATCTTGTTTCTGTTGAGGGGCACTTTTTCCTCAGGGATGATCCGCCAGGTGGGCAGGGCTTCCCCTTTTCTCCCTCCAAGAGTGATGGGGACAGAAGGCTCTTGCCAGAAGCTGATTTGCTGAAAAGGGACTTTGAAATTAAACTAAGAGCCACAGGTTGTTCTCCCCTACTCTAGTTACAACCAACGTGAGCTAAACATATGTGAAGCATTAGCAGTTAAGATGTTTTTAAAGCTAAAGTACTACATAAGTGATACATTGATGAATAGGGCACATCAAAACAGGGCACTTACAGTGCAATCCTATATATGTCTACTCAGAAGTAGGTTCCATTGCACCAAGTGGTACTTATTTTCATACAGATATATATAGGAGTGCAGCCTCAACCATTCAGAAAGAGAGCTTTGTGAGGACAGGTAGGAGAAGAAAACTAGAAGAGATGTGTATTAATAATTTGCATAAAAACAAACATCCTGCTACAGAGAATTTAAAATCCAGAAACCTAAAGGTGTGCCTGTGGAATAATATTGGATCAGAAGACCAGAACATATTTTTGAAGCATCTTTTCCCCTCCCAACACATTTAAATTTGTCCCTCCAGAAAGTTAAATGAAAGGGTTATTTTATTCTCCTCCCTATGATCCCAATATCCTTCCTTTAAGACAGGTCTGTTATTACTCCAAGGGGAAAACAGTAAATGAGAAAGAGGGTAACAGGAAATGGAAGCAGTACACCGAGTAGCTAGTGGAGAAGCTGTGCTTGCTAGTGGCCATAGGTGAGTGACAGAGCATCTGCTTTGCAATCCCTCAAATTTCCAGGTAAAGATAATTTCCTACAAACCTCTGTCAGAAACTCTGGAGAGTTTTCAGACTGGCCATTCAGAGGAAATAGTATTGGGCTAGGTGGCCTAATGGTCTGACTCAGAATAACAATTTCATATGAGTATATTCACAGCTGAGGTGAGATCTGATTTCAGATCGCTGAGATATCGCCTTACCTATCTGGGCCTATGTTAGCTTGGGCCAGAAGAATGATCTAGCAAGGCTGCACTCTGATTTCTTTTTATTGGGGGCAGAGGGGTGTGGGGTTGCCGTACTCTGTTTCTCACGGTACCATTATCTTCTTCTGCAAACGCTGGCAGCTGGGGCATGTGCCCGGGGGTGGGGCCCTCTGCTTCAGCTCCTCCAAGATGGGTGCCACAGCCTGTTCCACCATCTGTCGCAGTGACTCTGTGTTCACAAAGCTATAGCTGTGGCCAGGAACAAGGTGGGGGAAAAGAGAAGACACAATTTACATAAGGACTAGTGCAGACACTCAGAACTTGTTTATGCCTTCCCATGCTCTGCTAAAAGAAAAGCACTCCAAACCAGTCCAAATTAAGGCAATAAGGAGATCCTCAATTCAGCTCAACAAAGGTGCAGATTTTGGCAATTAAAAAAAAATGGTGCAGATCCACCACTTCTACAAAACAGTGCTTATTTTGCACTAAATTTGGTGTTGTATTCCTTTGGTATAAACCCAGTATCTAAGATTGTGGGATCAGAAAAGGAACAGTACGTGGGCAGGAGACAGGCAGAATAAACAGGAAAAGTGCAGCTTGCATGCATGGAATATAACCAGGAAGCCATAAGGGAAAAGCAATTATCCACTGAAGGCAGAACAGTTCTTGCTGCTCTTAGTAAAAATACATGCTGATACCATGAGGATACAGAATTTGTTTTTGTTTTTTTTTTAATTCAAGTGTAGCTTCTCAGAAAACCAGAACATATGGTGTGTTATCAGATTTTGTATGAAATAGTAAGCCAAACAGTTAGGCAACAGTCAGAATTAACAAGTAATAACTGCTTATAGCAACCATCTACTTGTTATATAATATGGCTCCTCTCCTGGGAATTGTAAAAGCCAATGATTTGGAAGAGAAAAACCGTGTGTTTGTGGCTCTGATGTTACATTAATACCTGGCTAGAAATCACACAACCCTCCAGGTGTTTGGACTGCAACTCCCATGAGCTCTAGCCAGCATAGCCAATAGTGAGGAATGCTGGGAGTGGCAGCCCAACAACATCTTTCAAGCCACATTTCGCACCTCTATACAGCAATATAAAGATTGCTTATGCAAGCATTTTTATTTTGCTAAGAGCCTACCTCCAACATATTCCCAGAATAGCTTTGCAACATGTGTGAAATCAAGTCTTTCTTTTCAGTGCCCCACATTCAGTCTCCTTGTCTCTGCCCTCACTTAGCCCAGCCTTGCTTTGCCTCCTTGCTCCCAGGCTGACTATATTCCTCAATCTTCACAACCCATGGGAAGCCCTCATGTGTTTGAAATTGGCACCTGGAACATCTGGCACAGCTGGCAGCTTGCCTTTCAGAGGTCTCCAAGGGCTTGAGTGCCGACAGATGCCGGGACACATCTTCCAGCAGTGGTTTCATTTGCCGCAGTCCCTCTAGGTCAGCACGGAGCTGGGCGAGGGACACTGAGGTCCGCTTTGCTCTGGCATTGGAAAGAAAAGACAAAGACAGCTGCCTTAAGTACAGCTATGTATTTCCACCATTTTCAGATTCAGTGCCATGATTTTTAAAAGGTGCATGTGCCAACAGTGTAAATTTGGAGGCTTTCTGATCTCAGGACCAGGTGAGGGGGAAAACATCATTTCATTTTGCAAATTTCATCACCCAGAGAGCAGGTTTGTATATTACCTGCCCCCTTTTGATCTACTTATTTTGGGACAAGAGGGTTCAAAGCACCAATTACATAACCACACTCCTGGCTATACTTTAAATCGCCCATCTATCCACTCTGATGAGTTGGATTGAGTTCTGTTGCTGGTTAATCCTAGCCTTTGCTTTGCTGGATTCTGCAGGCACAGAACCAAGAGACTGCAAAAGAGCCCTGGTCTCCAGAGGAGGGCAGAAGCCACCTTGAGAAAAAGGGAGCCTATTTCCTTGGGAGATGCACGTACGTGGCAGAGACCTCATCCAGTTCCTCTCGCAGCATCCTGAGCGTCTGACTTTGTTCCACGTGTGTCCTCTCCCACTGTGGAAGCAGCCCTTCCAGACGCACACCCAGCTGGGCCAATAGTCGCAGCACCTCCTTCTGGGTCAGCCCATCCCTCTGAGACTGCCCTGATAGCTCCAGCACACATTTCCTATAGGGCAGTGGAAAAACACCATTGCATTGGGAAGGGAAGTTGGTGCCTCCACAGGGGAGGGGAACCTCTGATCCACTGCTGGACTTCAGCTCCCAGAAGCCTCAGCCATCATGCCCAGTATTAAGAGATTGTGGAATTAATAGCCCAAAACCAATCCGTGGGCCAGAGGTAGCTGAACCACACATAGCCTTCCCCACTCTACCTGATCTCTTCCAGCAGAGGAAGACAAACCAAGGCAGAGGTCGTATTTGACTTTCCATCAACGCCCCCCTCATCCCCGGGCCCTGCTCGTAAGTGCCCACTCTCCAGCGCCACTCGCAGGCTGTTGATGGCTGCCAGGATGGTGGCAGTGGACTGTTGCAGTTCACCCTCCTCAGAACTGGAAGGTCTCAAGGCTGTTGCCGTTGCACTGCCGACCAGTTCCAGGAGTTGTTTGGAGACTCCAGACGCCATCCTCTGTTCCAGCTCTTGCCATTCGCGCTCCTGCCGACTGAGGTCCTCTGCTTGAACCTGCCGCTGTAAGAAACGCAGCTTCTCCTAAAGGGGGTGGCAGAGGGAGAGACTCATGGGTTTGCTTTCTTATCCTTTTATTTACCATCTTTATATGCTGCCCCTCCTCAGAATCCTATTTGTTGCATCATCATGGCATGGAAGCCACCCTGTATTCCTGAAGGCTATGCCAGCAGAGCCCAAAAACTGGTAGGTTCTACTAGACCTGAGGACACCTGGCCTCAATGCCTGGCATCTGAGGATCAGTCTTCCTAAGTAAAAGAAGGCTGACCATCAGCAGATGAACTGACCACAGCTACTATGAATATGACAGTGATTTGAAATACAGTTTGCCCGCTGTATATGTGGAACCCACAAGTAGAACAATAAACACGGTCATGCCCCATTATGGTAAATGGATGCAATGCGTGCCCACCTACAGCACCACGCATACATGTCCGCTGTGTCCATAGACTATAATGGGACACAATGCTTCATACAACCTTGCATTTGTGTGTGTGGAGGTCATGCAAAAGGAGCGCTGTAACTACAATTTGTATGAATGGAGCGACTACCTACAACAATGAAATTACAGGTTTTCCTGGTATCCAGGTTAGGGATGGAAAGAATATTTGTATTCGTTCCATGATTGAAAAGTCAGGAAATCTGATGGGAAAAATAATAAGCCAGCAAGAGTTTAATATAGTTTCCTTCATGCATTTGAACATCCCAAAGTATTTTGGAGGTATTATCCTGTAGAGAAAAACACCTTTTTTTGCACAAAAATGCTGTTTCTTGCACAGAAAAAAAAAGGCTTTTTATGCAAAAGTAACTACTGGGTTTTCTCCAAAGAATAAGTCCTCCACAAAATTTTAAGGCGTTCAAATACAGGGAGAATACTTCAAAGAAATATTCATTTTCTTCTGCAGTAGACAGAAAACTACTGTAATTATTCATCATTGTATTGCAAGGACAAAATATTGAAGGATTTACATCCCTAATTCAAAATACATGTTGCTCTTCAGTTTAAAAACTGCTAGGGCAGGTTGCATCAATGCAACAAGAACAGAAGTGGCAGACAGGATAAAAATGCAAGCAGTAAAAAATTACAGAAAGCAACAAGAGCATGCAACAATGGTCCAGTTCAACAGATAAAAAAACGCCACTGCAAAGAAGCACTTGCAAAGAAAAACATCCTGCCAGAGGCATGGACACTGAGACAAGACCGACAGCTCAAGTTATCCTTGGTTTACTTCTTTGAATGTCCGTCATTTCCACTGACAAGCTCAGAGGAAGCTGAGCTCACTTTGCGATGCAAATAGCTGTTTCAGAGCTGGTGGGGGTATTCTTTAGACTACAACTCCCAGAATACTACAAGCAGCAGAGCCACAGGATTCTGGATGATACAGCCCCCAAAAGTACATTACCATACTATAGGGTTTTTTTTTATATTATGTCCTTTTCAATGCTGTTTCTAGAATAAGTTGTGCCAATGGTACAATGTCCATGCTTAATGGACACACTTCATGCTATTCACACAGTGATTTTTGATTTTAGCATGTAGCACTGGAATTTTGTAGAAGGGTGTATTTTTTGTTTGTTTGTTAAGGAACTCTATCAACCTGGAAAATTGAGAGGAGGGCCTAAAAGGCAAGAAGGCAGCAATTAGAATTAGCCAGCAAGAAGCTGATAGTTACGAAGTTTCTGTTCCAGTTACAGGAATCCCAGACCAGATCCTCCGATTTTTAAAATTTTCTTTTCCTCTCTTTGCCATTGAGAGGTCTAGAATTTTCATTTTAAAAATGGTTATCTGGCTTCTGCCCATTCTATAGAACTTAGTAACACAGGCTGTGCTCCTCAGCTGTGATCCTGCATAATTAAGATATTAATTTCCAACGGTTTCCAACGGTTACCAAGTTTTTGACCTGCTATTTCCACATGGTGTTAAATTAGTCATGCAAGCAACAGGAACTACACCACTCGTCACCACCGACCTCGTGTTCTTTCAGTCCCTCTCACCTCCAGGAGCACTGAGTTTTTCTTGAGCACGTTGGTCTTAACTTCAGCATCCTCTACTGATTTTGTCACCTTTCGGCAGCTCTCCTATAGGAAAAGAGGGTGGGGGTCCACTTCAGAGGTCAGTCAGCCAGCCAGGCAAAAGAAAGGGAATGGCATGATTCTTAATAGGCCCATGCTCCCCGTCTCCCAGTTTTCAGTGAAAGAATATTCTCAGGGAACTGAATCCTCTAAAAACTCTTTGGGTGACATGGCAGTGGGATTCTTGCACATTATTTTTTTTTCTAAACCTAATTAAAAGAATGGGGATTGTTATTTGTCTTAGGCTGCTGATGGCTCTCCTGTAACCAAGGAAACAAACACAAACTGTCTTGTGGTGTTCCTGCCTGCTTCAGCCTACCCTTAACCAACTCAGATGGATTTCATTCTGACATTGAACTATCCTTGCCAGTTTCTGCAAACCAAACAAATCCAGCTTTACCACCACAGCTACTCACTCTCCTACCACGTTCAAGTCCCTATTCCATTATCTCTTCTGCCTGGAATAAAAACAGGGAAGTTGCTTTAATAGTTGCCCTCATCCAGACTATCTTGTGAAATGTATGACAAAAGCAAAAAAAAAGTGCAATTTTCTTCACCTTTGTTTATAAATTTCAATGTACCTTTCTCCTGCCACATGTGATCTGAAACAGCCTAGCAGCATTTGCCAGTTTATGTTTAACTAGCCTGCAAATGGCAATGAAGACACTGAAAGATTCCCTCTTATCTTTGCTCACTCATTAATCAAAATGGGGACTGCAGTCAAGACATCAGAAGAAAACTAGAATTTGGAGACCTGAGCAGGGCTGTTGATGATGGGGTGACTTGGAAGGGGTGACAGGGGTGCCATAAGTCAAAGTCAATGTGACAGCAGTTAACAGCAGCAACAAAAATGTACCATGATCTTAGGAGCACTATTGAGTTGGTCAGGTAGAGTTAAATGGGTTGGGCTAATTGATTCAATAAGCCCCATGGATGGGGGGGCATCTAAATGCAATTCTTCCCAGTCCAAATCCAACTCTCTAAACAACTGCCTGAGGGTCAATCTTACTATTAGGCAGAGTGAGGTAGCCATGACAGGCAGTAGTATATTTAGTGTGTCAAAAGAATAGTAAAATGTGTTATTTACTTCATTATCTTCGTATTTTTTCCCCACCAGAGATGGAGAGATGGTGTTTTTTCCACCCCATTGGCCAGAATAACTTGGCTGGTTTGGGTTATGACTTAGCATGACTTGAGCAGGCGGGAACCCAATTTGCTGCTCTGCCTGATGACACGTTCTGATAATAATAGTGGCATCTCCTAGTTTCTCAAGGGTCCTCTTCCTACCTTACCCCCCCATACAGGGACTGGATCACCAGATCGATCCCTGTGTCACTTGCACACAAAGATCAGTAGCTTACTTGCCTCTGGCAAACGCTTTGTTGCTTTTCATACCAAAGAAAATTAAATACCAAAGAAAATTAAAAAGTCTTCTGCTAGATTTGGAGTGAACTGTGATCCTACGCATAGTCTTTTCATGAGTTAGAACACGGCAACTGCCCTAGATCACTTTGAGCATCTTGATAATTATGAAATTAGTTTATTAACTCATGTTTTATTTTAATGTAATCTATATTTATTTTAAATTAGTATTTCATCATCATCCTCCTTTTACAGAGAGGGACCTGAGAGATTTGATTCAGGTATCAAGAAAATTTCTATAGCCTTGACTCCTATGACTCTCATGGAATGAGAGGCATGGGAATGCCATTTGCTGTTCTCTTAAAGCATCAGCAAAATATCTGGGATGGTTTCTAAGTGGCTGTGATGCCTCGCAAGGGAAGGACTGTGGCAAAGCCCTTCTTACTGTTTTGCATTGGAAAACATTGGATAGACAGCCTTTGGTCTCATTCCCTTCTTTCCCGGGGGCCTGTGGCCAAGTCAAGGCAGCTGCTCCTTCATCTCTTGGCTAAATCAATGTATTGTTTATAATTGTAATTGTTTTCCCCATTTTATATCATGACCCTTCTCTGCAGAGCTCCAGGGCAACATACGCAGGCTATCCCATTTTATTTTCACAGTTATTCCATGAGGTATGCTGAACTGAGGTGGAATGATAAATCCAAGTTACCCAGTATGCTTTCCCTGGGTAAGACGAGATTTGAACCCAGCCCTTCCCAGTCCACATTCAACCCCCTAACCACTATACTGCCTGGCTCTAACTCCCTCCTCCCTGGCCCAGAGAGCGAAAGGAGAATTCTCTCCTTATCAGGCATCTCCACTATTCTCTTTGTGACCGTCTGTTCAATCATCTCCTCTTCCATTTGGAAAGCACTTTAAAGCCTGTCAGAAACTAATTTTCCAGCAGGAAAAATAATTTTCTAACCAGAAACCTGTGTTTCATTTAAGGTTAGAAACAGATTTGGGTAATAACTGGCCTGTGGGGTGGGTCATTCATTGCTTCTTTGTCTAAAAATCCTAGGAGTAACTTGATACTTACAGCACCTAGCAGAGACTAATGCTTTCAGTCTTCAACCTCCACCTAGAGACTGGATCTAAATGCAAACCTTATGGCTGGACATCTAGCCTGAGTTTTGTACTGTTTTGATTTTCCCTCCCCTACTGCCTGGTTTTTCTACCATCCAGCCTGACAAAGATTTTTGGAGAATATGAAACCTTGCATATTATTTTGGTTAGTCCTGACAAATGTATTGGCTAGCTACGGATTTTGTTGCTTCCACACAACCAGGTTAACATTGTTATCCTGTCAATACTGAGGCCCATGGTAGCTCAAAACATTAAAAACAGATGCAACTATAATATTCCAGATAAGAAGTTTACCATATTAAAACCACCAATGTACTAAAACAGTTTAAAAGCCCATAATGAGGAGGAGGAAGTACAGCACTCACTACTAAAGCTCTTTCCTCAGCGGGCTCTCTATTGCCAAGAGACTGCTTGAATACAAAAATAATTTGGCTAACCTTGCTTTTTAATTTTTACCAGTATTATTTTCTGGTACCGTTGCTTAGGAAATACAGTGGAATCTCATGGCACCTTAATGCACAGGAAGAGAATCTTTGTTGTTGTTGTGTGTCTTTAAGTCATTTTTGACTTATGGCGACCCTACGGCAAACCTATCATGGGGTTTTTTGGGAGCTGAGACTGTGTGACGTGCCCAAGATCATCCCATGGGTTTCCATGGCCAAGCAGAGAATCAAACCCTGCTCTCCACAGTCATAGTCATAGCTCAAACCACTACACCACGCTGGTTTTCAGATAATTTTTATAAAGGCCCAAGTGCCTTGAAGGTATCAGAGCCTATCTGATCTTGGAAGTTAAGCAGGGTCAGCCCTGGTTAATATTTGGATGGGAGACCACCAATGTATATTGGGTGCTGTGTGCGTGCATGTAAGTAAGTATTTCAGAGGAAGAAACTGACAAAAACACCTCTAAATATTCCTTGCCTAAGAAAACCCTATGAAGTTCATGGGGGTGGGGTTGCCACAAGTTGACAAGTGACTTGAAGGCATACATAAACACAGTGTAATGAGCCGGAATAAACATGAAATTGGCAGATGAGATTACACAGTAGACTAGGAAGGAAGATCAGCTTCTCCTGCCTCAAAGATGAAGCACTCTGAAACATCATAAAGATGTATCACTGTGAAAAGGCGCAGATTTCATATTAGGGATGATAAGGCAAACAGCAGTAATCGGAACTAACTAATTAGTATCAATTAAGTTAGACTTTTTTTAACAAAAAGGAGCCATTTAATTAAATATACTGTAAGTTAATTGATTAATCTAAGTCGGAGGTTCTGGGAAAGAGACTGAAAATAAAATTGTCACTATCATAAAACCATTTTAAAAATCTACAGCATCTGAAGTCTCTTTCATGCTACACAGTCATAGTACTTTTATACTACATTACCTGTCATGGCTGCATCCTGTGGAATCCTGGGATTTGTACCTTTGTGAGGCATTGAAGCTCACTGACAGAGAGGTCTAAGTACACTATAGGACTGCAAATCCCATTATTCCATAGGATGAAGCCATGGCAGCTAAAGAGGTATCAGAACTGGGTAACATGAAAGACATCTATGGTCTTACAACAGCACATACAGAATTGGCCTTCTTTATGTCTTTCAGCTGTGCCTCCAGTGCCTTTGGACTGACCTCCTCTTGGGAAATAGTGCATTATAACCAACTGCTGCTTTTTAAGAAAAGTTTGAAGACTTTTTTAAAAATTGCTGTTTGCATTTGATTTATTTAAGTATTGTGTTTGAAGAATTTTAGCTGCTATTGGTTTGAAATGAATGACCTAAATCCAATTGGTAGTTCCAGCTCAAAGAGATTAATTTAATCAACAGAACTTTCATAAATGTTGACTTATCATGTTCCCATTAATTCACTGGTCTCTTCTAGTTGGGACTAGCAACAGGATTTAGGCCAATGTGTTCAAATAAATGCCCATATTGTAACTGTAGTGACTTTTATATGTTTTATAACTTTATGTTACATGCCTTGTCAGAGAGGGACTTGAAATCTTTGATTGAATGAACATGCTTGTGGTTACTGTGTGGCATACTGTATAAAATTCTGGTTACCCCATCTCAGCCAGAATATCACAGAAAAGGAAAAGATGCAGAAAGACATTTGAAGTGATCACAGGTGTAAAAATACATTTGCTGTGGAAAAAAGGATAATGTGCTAAAGACTTTTTAGTTTAGAGAAAAAGGACAACTAAGCAGTGATATATTTAAGTCTTTTACTCAAAGTCTCAAGTCAAGTTTCAAGTCCTTGAAGATACTTTCAAGTCAAGTCTCAAATCTGGGAGCCAACTTTATACCCTGACCTATATTCCAGAAGTTCTGGACAAATACAGTCAATATTAACAATTTAAGCAGAGTCGGCCCTCCACATTTGCAACTTTGCCATCTGCAGCTTTGGAAGTGGTGAATAGGATCCTTCTTACTCGCCATTACTGAAGCTTCAAAAGCTGTAGAAGGAAGAATCCTTCCTCCTCAAGCCCATTCCTAACACATTTGCTGTTCCCCTCTGAGAAATGCACCCTGCACTGTGGGGTGAGTCTTGTCTTCTGCTCTTAGAAAATATTTCAGAAGGTTCCTCTGATACGCAGTGGGGACAGGCTGCTGAGCAGACCTGCCTCAAGACCATTGCCTAACCCATTTGCTGTTCCCTGAGAAATGCGCCCACACTTTGGGCTTGAGACAGATTGTCATCTGACCAGTAGGCAAAAAGAGATGGAAATGTTCAAAGTCATAAGGTTTCTGGATGAATGTGTTATGTTACTGAACCAAGGGCAGCATGTCAGTCAGTCAGTGCCTCATTTATTGCTGAGTCGAGTCCAAGTAGATTCACTGAAGCGACATAAGTCCGACTTGAGTTCAAATCAATTGACTCAAGTCTACATCACTGTAATTAAGCAAAGATGCAACAGAACAAAGATGGGGGTATGTGTGGCCCTCTAGATCTTGGATTACAGTCATTATCCTTGATCATGAGCTGTGATAGCTGGAATCCAACTACATCTGGAAGTCCGGGGGTTCCCACAGCCTATCATAAATGTGTACAAGCATCATACATAGTGTAGAGAGATGCTTTTTAAAATAAGGTTGGATGGTCATCTCCTAGAATTGTTTTAGCTACAGACAGTGGAAGTGCTGAAGTGGAGTGGATAACTGTTGGCCCTCTTCCTTTTTCTCATCCTTTCCCAAGACAATGGAAATTGTGGTCATCCAATAAACCCAATTATTGGTACGAGAGTCAGGACTGACGGGGGAAAAAAACAGTTGTTGTCCAATGTGTGGCTAATTTATGGCATTGTCTTCTGCAAGGTGTGCTGGTGGGCCTCTTAGTTCAAGAGCTTAAAATAGGGATTAGAAAAATTAAAGGAGGAAACATCTATTGCTGGAAGAGCTTGGAAAAGCTACCTTTTGGGGATCCTCAGTTCTCAGAATCTCCAGCCAGCATGGCCGCTCATAGCGCAAAAATATTTTTTTCCCAAAGCTCTCATCAATGGCCACTCGTCATAATAGCTATATGTTATCTTCAATATCAGAGGCAGTGTGTCTGTGATTACTCACTGCTGGGAACCTGAGCAGGAGAATGATCCTCATCTTATGGCTTCCAACTGAGACATCTGGGTAGCCACTGCAGGAAATAGGATGTTGGACCGAGTAGGTCTTTAGGTGTGTCATCAGCAGGAATTTTATCAGGTTCCTGCCATTACAGTTATGCTGCAGGACACAGTCTTGAGCATCATTGCTGCTGCAAGAGGTTTCTGCCCCTGAGTATGGTTCTAGTACCCATTTAAAAAAATCTTACAAGGTTGATGGCTATTAATCATTATGACAACCACATGGCATTTCCATACTATTGGCAGTGTGCCACCATTTATTTAAGTTAGAGTATTTATACCCCACTCTTCAGACACAAGGCTCTCAAAACAGCTTACAGATTATTATTTATGGGGCTGGGGAGAAATGATGGGAAAAGGGTATTGCCTTTATGACCTGCTTGTGAATTTCTGAGAGCCATCTGGTTTGTCACTGCAGAAAGCAAGGTGTCAGGCTTGATGGATCTGTGGTCAAATCTTGCAAGCCTGTTTGAATATTATATTCAGCTTTTTGTTGTAATGAGATCTCTCTCTACTTTTAATAACTCAGGAAACAAGATAATACATCTGCTCAAGCAGCAAGGCTACTTCAGTCTGTCAGGCTTTTCTTAGACCAATATGAACTTAGCAACATCTAATTCAATACAGACCTGTCGCCAGAAATGTATCACTTAATCTTTATGGAATGACACAGCCTATTTTCTAATTCCACCATTTCTGTGATTCATCTCTCCTACAGACCAGCCTTCCCCATTCTGTCTCCTTCCAGATGTCTTAGACCACAAATCTTTTCATCCCCCCATCAGTCCTGGCCATTTTAACTGGGATGACAGGAACTGCAATGGAAGCAACCATAGCTGGAAAGTCTGAATATGTGGTGTAGAAGTTAACATATCAGACTGAGACCTGAAAGCCCAGGTTCAAGTTCATGGCTGGCCCAAGACATTTTGCTGCCTGAAGTGAAGCAGCAAATGGAGTCTCCCTCACCTAAGTCAAGTCATGTGGCAAAAGCTAGCCAGGTTACTTTGTCATGAGGCAGAAAATCCAGCAATGAACTCCCTCCATCCTTTGTGCTAAAAATACAGTAATTACAAAATAAAAAAACAATCATTTGCTGCCCTTTCACACCTCTCAAAAATCTGCTGCCTGAGACAACCACTTCACTCTATCTGAGGGTAGGGCTAGCACTCCTCAAGTCCCCACAATCATGGGGGAGTGTTGAGTAGTGTTGGCCCTACTCTCACTGGGACAATCATTCCTTCTCACCCTGATGTATCTCAAGAGTTGTTGTGAGGATAAAGTGAGGAAGAAGGGAGACAGGTACATTGCTCACTGGAGAAAAGGCAGGATAGAAATGTAATTAATAAAATAAATGTGAGCCACTCATCCTGTGATAGGTAGACACTTCTCACAGAAGAAAAGCCTCCCCGACAAGGACGATGTTTCCATACAGGATGGTGAATGAAGTGATAAATATTAACAGTGATAATGGCCTATTGGCAGCTGTCTCTCCTGATGTTCCTGGAATAAGGCTTGGGTCAGCCTTTCGCACTCTTACCTTAAGCTGAGTACAGTACTCTTCCAGGTCCTCAGCCTCCTGTCTACGCCGCTCCAGGTTTTCACACAACACTGTACACTCACTCTGCACACAGAAAGAGCACAAGGGGAATACTGAGTAAATGGGTTTCCAAGACAAGCAAACATGACAAGGTGACCATATTGTCCTATTCTGAACACCCTTCCTTCTACTTCTAGCAGTTCACTCCAGCAAATTCCAACCTCCCTCTGCTTAGAAGCTCTGCTAAAGGCACATCAGAAATGCCTGTCAGATGAGAAAGGACAGAGGTTCTGGGATGTCCGTCTAGCTTTCTGGTCTCAATTCACCTTGAGATGATCCCTAAACCCACCAAAAATAGGAGGAGGAAATACTGATCTGCCAAAGGTATCAGGGTTTTGATTAAGTTTCCACCACAGGCTAAACATTTTTAAAAAATTACTTCACTTTACAAAATAAAACTTAAAATGGCTTGCTTCTCAAGAGTTCAAGAAGCTACTATGCAAAGGTCAGTTGTGGGCTCTTAGCTGTAAGTATGCATATATAGCTTTGCTGGTCTGTGGCTATATGTGACAACTGCAGCTGAGTTTGAATTCAGTAGCCGTTTGACTATCCTCCCCTCTGAAAGGAACTAAGGAAATGTGATGGTCTACAAAAGAAGGTAACAAACCAGCACAGTAATTCTCAAAAGAATCAAAGTTAAAGAGCCAATGGTCTAGCTCATGGCTGCAAGGGATGCAGAGAACAAGCTCAAGCTGGAGTCTAGGCCCTTGGCAGAGTGGCCTTTACTGGAACTGGTGGTGGGAAGGGTACAGTCTCCAGACCTGCAGGTTCTGAACATGGCGGTTGACCTTGGACGTCCTCTCCTTGAGGCTGGTGATGGAGTCCTTGGCTCGCAACAGGCCGCTATTGCTCACTTCCTGCTGGGGGAGAGCGTAAGAAGGGGGCAGGTCAGATGAACAGTCCAGTTAATTCTGACCTCTTGACACTTTCTGGGGATTTCTTTCAACTCCAATGGTTTTAAAATAACAGGGTACAGTTGAAGGAAGACCTTTAAATGAGGGAGAGTCTGGGATCAGAGATCTTAGATGTATATCACGGATTAATTAGGAACATAGAGACAAGCTTCATCAAGATAGAAACGGAGGGCACCCACATGTGACAGATCTACCACAGTTACAATTAAATGGGGAAAGGGGAAGAAGGATACTCAGGGAACATATGAGGGCAGGCCTCAGGGATTAGGAAACTAGGATGAAGAAAGCAGAGCAGAGCAGCCAAAGGTGGAGCTGGGGAGGCGGCAAGGGTTAAAACATGCCAGGAAAGGTTCTTCTTGAAGAAAGAATACAACAGGAAAAAGCCACCAACTGGCAAAAAGAATATCCTTTCAGATTTTGCTAAGTAACACATACTGAATATATTTTAGAAGTGACAGTTTCAAAGCACAGACTATCTATTGCAAAATTATGGAAGGGGCTATCCTTACCCAATAACTGGCTCAGCGTGCGGTAATTCTACAACTCTCTAATCTACTGTTTATACAGAATTTGAAAAAGTTACTTTTGGGGACTAGAGCTCTGAGAATCTCACAGCTAACATGGCAAATGGCCATGCTAACCGAGGAATTATGGGAGCTATAACCTTCCAGTTTTTTCAAGTTCTGTGCAAGACCAGACCAGACTAAAATCCTGTAGATGTAAACAGCTCAGATTTTTCTCCAAAACAACCTCTTGCCAACACTTTTCCTTAGCCCATGTCTGTGCTTCTAAAATGTGCCATGATGAAATGCAGAAAATTAAAAAAAAAACTTGGCATGAAAAATGATGACAAAAACTTAAATCTATTTAATCTCTTATCTTTTGAGCTTTTGTCAAAGGCACCAGATTAAGGCCAGTAAAAACAAACTAGCAATCATATTTCAATGATATTCTCTATTAGATCAGGGATGGGAACCATGTGGCTCTACTGATGTTGGACTACAACCTCCAGCATTCTTTACTACCAGCTGGGAACTGCAGTCCAACATCTGGAAGGCTGCATTATTCCCACTTTAGATTTAGAGATATGATATCCTAGATTATTCTATATCTATTCATTAGTAATCACTGAATTTGTTAATTATTTAATACTTTTTCTTGGTTGATAGAGACATTCATTAAAGAGGGAAAGGGATGATCATCTCAATCAGTTTACAGAAAACTATCCAAACTCTAGGGTGCCCATTTTTGTTACAGTGGTTAGAGTGCAAGGCACTGCCATTTAATTGTACAATATTGGACTAGGACCAGGGAGACCAAAGTTCAAACCCCCAACGTTTAGCTCACTGTACCTGTGGCCAACCTTTCAGTCTAATCGACCTCACAGGATTGTTCCATCAAAATATGGAATCACTGATGTCTTGCCCAGCTTCCCAGAGAAAGTATGGGATTAAAATGTATGGACACAGTAATTTGTCCTATTTTATCTTATAGAAAAGAATGGAAAGTCCACAGGAATAACATATAAAGGAAGGAGGCTTCTGGTGGTCTAAATCAGCACTACTCAAAGTGATGGGCCATGGACTGATGTTGGTTCCTGAGAGTTTCCAGGAAAGAAAGAAACAGTCGCAGCTAATATGGTACTGGTCCCTGTTGCATGCAGGAGGATGCCAGTTCCCCACACCAGATAGCCTAAGAAGGACTGGGCTGAGATAAGGGATTGCAATCCCAATACAATTATTGGTATCTTCTTTTCTTTTCTTTTCTTTTTTTTTTCATTTGGCAGTGGCTATTGAGATTCTGGCCAAGACTAGTCTAATAAGGATTACCTCAGAGAGTGAGAGGTTGGCTAGATTGTCTTCTCTCTGTGGCTTCATGTTATCTCACTGGAAAACCCTGTCCCGGGGTCTATAATTTTGATATTAAAATATGATTCAATGTGCCTGAAAGGTCACCTGGATGGGATGTAGGCAGCAATGGTCAAAGATCAAAAACCAGGTCAGGCCAGTAAAATCCCCAGTCACATAGCCCCAGGAGACCTCAAGCTGTGCAAACCCACAATAAACAAAGGGTCCTCAGCCCCTGAGAAGCCAACTTGAGGGGATAGTGTTTGCCCCAAGTTGAGCAAATATTCCATCAGGCAAGGACCATTTACATGAAGTCACACCACAAACTAACACAGCTGAAGATGCTGAGACTTTGGCAACATCTTGCAATCCCATCACACAAAGAAAATTACCATGGTGGGGCTTCGTTATGACTCCAACACCCATTGTTTTCCCCGGGAAAGGATTAGTCCTCCAGGTACTTTTCCCCCTACAAATAGTCCCCAGTTTCTGAGTGGTTCTTTGGATCGCTCCCGGTCACCCCAGCAGACCGTTGCTCTGTCCGTTGAGTGATCCCCTCAGCCCTCTCCGTGCTGAGCCCCACTTCTCCACTGCCTTCCCGGACCCAGGACTTCAGGAAAAGGTGCAGTATTACCCCATCTGTACCCCTCCAATACTCCCCTATCCAATTTCCTCTCTTTTGTTTCTTAATAGCTCTTGGGTGCATGTGTGTGTGATTGCATTGGTGCGTGAGACTTGCATTCAATAAAGTCATTTATTGGACATTCTTGTTTGGTTTTTGACTTGGCCTGACCCTGTAAAAACTGGGTAAAAGACCCCACTGGGTTACCCTGCCTCTTGCATTGCTGTTGCTCATGCTCTGGCTAGTTTCCATTCCCCATCACATGGAGCACATTGAGGTGTCCCCCAAGGGACCTCAGAAATCAGGGTAACATTCAGCTTGTCACTCAGAGGGTTGACATGAGAATGTCAAGTCTCTCTTAGGCTTTCTCAGCTCTGTGGGTTTACATCATGGTTTCAGGAGTAAAAGCCCCTTTCACAAAATGCTAGAGGGAGACACCTCCCACTGCACACGTACACACCCAAAAATACGAAGAGCTTTTTTTTTTTTGCCCCCCAATTGCCCTGAACACCCTCTGGGAGGCTTTTTTGGCACATTTTGGTTCCTCAGGTCATTTTAGTCCAAGAGTAGCCTTTTTTACAACAGGAAGTGACACAGGAATCACTTCCAATTCACTTCCTGTTTTTTTCATAAAGGCCTCTCCTGGGCTTGAAATGCTCCAGGAGGCTGAAAATGTAGCAAAATTGTCCCCCCCCATCCCCACATTAACTCTTAGAGAGTTTGGGAGGCATTTGAGGTCAAATAAAAATTTTGGACCCTAAGCAGCCCTGGAGATTACAAAAATGGCCTGGGGGGGCTGCATGTAGCCAGTATTTTGCCCACCCCAGCAGACATGCTGCAAGGACAAATAATGAAAAGAAAATAAACGCGAAAACGGGGTGTTATCAATTTGCTTGAATTAAGGGAATACAGAAAGGCAAAACAAAGTGTCCAAAAAGCAGTCATTCTAACTGAGTCCACAGTCATGCCAAATTAGAGAAAATGAGGGCACTTGTGTGCATTTATTCATGTATAAACCATGTATGTGTGGATATGTAGTAGTTAAAGCTTAGAAGTAACTAGTTATGAATAAGGGTATTGCTTGGGACAGGTTAATCGTAGGAGGTAACAAAGGCATAACAATATTCCTTTCACAAAATAATGCAATAGCTGGTAATAATATTATTTTTGTGTAATAAATAACATTTGTTTGTTCCTTTTAAAGTGTTTTTTGGAGGATTTTTACTATTTTTCTGTTTTTTGAAATTATTTTTGTAAAAAAAAAAACATAATGAGAAAGTAGTGTGCTTATAACATTGTTCTTCCTAGTCATAGAGTTGGAAGTTACCACAGGGCCCATCTAGTCCAAACATCTACCATGCAAGAATATATAACTGAAGCATTCCTGAAAGATGACCATCCAACCTCTGTTTAAAGACCTCCAAGATGGAGAGTACATACCCTTGGAGGCAAACTATTCTACTAATGAACAGCTCCTACAATAAAAAAAAGTTCTTCCTAATGTTTAGGCAGAATCTCTTTGCTTGTAATTTGAATTAATCAAATAACACGCACTGTAATGCACTATTTTAAAATAACAGTAATGCTTAATATGCCACTTAAAAAAAAAATCAGGATCTGGTACCAGGGATATTGGTATGGGTGAGAGCCCTGGATTTTTATTTTTTTAAACCCTGAAAGGAGTGCACCAGTGAGCGAGTCTCAACTTTCTCCTGTCCTGCTCCACTTCTTGAAGCACTTTTCTTTCCAATCACCTCTATACTGGGTATTAGCCAGACGGTGAAAAAAATGCTTCATGAAATGTAGCACAGTGAGATAAAATAGTGGTGTGAGGGGAAAGGATTTAGCTCCTCTTTTCCACATGCTCCTTCTCATGTAAACAATAAACCCATCCCTGCTTTCCAGGTGAACAGGCCAAACAGATCCGTATAAGTGTGGGGTCAGTTTCTCGTTCAGTAGAATGAGGCAGCCACTTCAAGGAGCAGATACAGAGGGATAAGCAGATAAAATTGTACACACCATGCACTCTTTCTCGCTACATATCCTAAGTTAGGCTGTTCCCTTCAGTGTTGTGGAATATGTTATTCCTGCCTGGTAATAATAAGGTGGGAGGCAGGATCTAGTCCTCAGGAAGCAATATGTCTGAACATTTTGTTCAGCCATAGCTATCAAGCTAAGTCTGACAGAAACTATGAGAAAGCATACCAGACTGAAGTGGATGTCTTTTTAACCTCTTGCTGGCATTGCTTGTGCAGTCCATTTTGGATGTCTGGTCTGAGGCAACAGTTCCGTTCATGCAGAACCAGGAAGCTATCATCTGCCTGTCAGTGTGGGATTGTGGGATCACATTACACAGAAGCTGTACATTTCAGCTCCAGAATCAACACGGACATCCTGAGGCCTTCCAGGAACCATTCTGATAACTTTCTCTCAGTGCTGGAATCTGACTACTTGTAGACTTCAGCAATTTACTTGAGTTTGCAGTTTCAGTCAATCTTAGAAATATGGCTTTGCTAGGAAGCTATAATTCAACTAAATGTTCAAACAGAGTCTATTTCTGGGGTTTTATGGTGTGTGGGCTAGACAAAACATCTTCAGGCTAGGACATGGATTTAAGATGGCTTATGGCTGCAGGGCAGGATTTGCTATCAGGCAGAGCATAGTAGCTACTCAGGTGACAGGTAGAAGCAGTGGAGAGCATGTGGGAAAAGATCTGGTTGTACCACAGAATTTGCCCTGTACTAAGTTAGCCTGCTGTCTTCAGGTACAGTGGGATTTGTCCCATGCCACTGCAGAACTTACATTCAGTCATCTTCTGTACATGGAATGAGAAGAACCATCTTGTCCTTTGTCTCAGGCAACAAAATGTCATGGCCTAGCCCAAAGGTGATAATAATTTGGGCCTCCAGATGTTGTTGAACTGTGACTCCCATCAGGACTAATCAGCAATGCCAATGGTGAGGGATGCTGGAAGGAAGTTCAACAACATCTGGAGGGACACATGCACCAGGTCTTGCAAGGGCAAAGGTACATTTTTGGGGGAATCAGAGATTCTGGCTGTTCTGTCAATGGAACATTGCCAATTCAAGGTGACATCTTCATCTGACAGAGCAAGAAAACATTTATACTTAAACCCATTCTTAACCGATTCCTTTCCTCACCTGCTGGCTAAAGGTGTCATCATCATCCTCAGACCAAGCGGACTTGAAGGGGAGCAGGGGATCATTTCTTTCACCAGCTGCTCCCCCAGGAGGGCTTCCATCATCTGTGGATTCATTCTCTGTGGTAGAGTCATCACGGTCTCCATCAGTTAGGTTCAGAAGAGAAACATTGGTGCAGGCAGAAGAACGCTTCAAATTGAGCTTGGGGCTTTCACTGGTCAAGTGGGGCTCAACACTGGAGTGTAGAAAATAGCATGCATATCAGCCACAGGATTACACCCTAATTAGTAGAGCTTGCAGAAGTTACTTTCTGGGACTCAGTTCCAAGAACCAGACAGGATGGGCCTTTGTTCTCCCTTTCATACCCTCCAACTTTAGACAGATGAAAACCAAGGCACATGTGGCCAGGCATCATCCAAGTGTGGTAAAGATGGCAAAAGTTTTTAATGAAAAAGAACAGACAAGCTCTTCTCTGTAGACTCAGGCAAAAGAAACACTCTGCTTCCTCTACTCCTCTCCCCTTTGCTAACTGAGTGCAAATTACTTTTGCACTTTGAACACACATGACAACTGAACAAAGTTGAAGATAAAGAGTACAATAGGAAAAGGACAGAGAAATTGGGACATTTTAGCAGGAGCTGGAAAAGTGGAACAACAGAGGATTATTTGAGACTGTCCCTGCCAAACAGGGACAGTTGGAGAGTATGCCATACTGGCTGGAGGCTTCTGAGAGCTATAGCCCAAAAAGGTACCTCCATCAAATTTCAAATGAACACTAGTGTTAGGCTGCTGCATTGGAAGACAATGACTATGATATTTTTATGGCATAACCTTTTGGGACTCAGAGAGCCCATTTTATCATTTACTTCCTGGTGAAATTGCAATTTCACTTCCTCTGTTGTTTTACTTTTCAGACCCCTTTCAAACCAAACAGGTATTATTACTCTGAGACAAGGAAAGGACAAGTGTCTTATGTTCACTGAAGGAAGCCTGCTACTTTCCAGATGTTGTTGGATTCCAGGAGCCATTCTTTTTGGCCTTGCTGACTAGGGCTGAAAGAATCCTATAAAATCTGGAGGGCCGCAGACTTCCCACACATTTTAGTAGGAAGGAATCTGGGATGTTAAAGGAAAAAGAGACAACTATAAAACCAGAAATTCATTTCCCAGGGTGGTCCTATGTGGCTGCGATCCTATGCACATTTATGTAGAAGTATGCTCCAGTAAATACAATGAGATTTAGTAAGCATTCATACATAAAATTAGATTGTCATTATGTTGCTTCTCCCCTTTCCCACATCATAGCTGGAATGATAAATAAGAGAAGAAAGAAAGAAGGGAAGAAGGGAAGAAATTCCTTGGTTTTACTGAGAAGGAGCTGGAAGCTGATTAACTGTAGGGGAAGAGGGGAAAAATCTTAAGTTCTGAGAGAAAGAAATGTGGTTAGTAGAACAAAGGATGCTAGGTATGGAAGTAGGAATGTCAGGGTTTGAGGGGTAGGTGAGGTGCTACACTGAACTGGAACAGATGACTGGGTTCGTTAATTTAACTGAGAAATGCCTCTGAGCATTGAAAGAAGTGACAAACAAGTCACACTTCCGTCAAGCTGATTTTAAGTGTGATGTGACTTGCCCTCAGAATAGTATGATTCCCACAATGTCTTTCCAGAGTCCTCTCCTAGGAATGTTCAGACTGCTTTATCCCAGACAGAAGTATCTGCCCGTCACCTCAACTACCTTTGTCTGTTCCATTCCTTTCCTGAGCATTCCTTTCCAGATGTGTGAAAATGCAACCACCACTACTCCATGGTTGGAGGTGGCTGGATTTTTAATCTCAGACATCTGGAAGACAGCTGACTGGGGAAGTCTGGTTTACTGCAACAGGTAGTATCTCTTCAGAGTTTCAAGCAGCTGACTTACTATCTGAGGTCCCTTTAGCTGGAGATACTTGGACTTGAACACAGCCCCCCCCCGCACACAAAAAGATCTCATGCTCTGTTTCTGACCCATGTTCCCTCCTCCCTCCCCATGCCCCAAGTAGTGCATTGAACTCCACCTCCACCCCCTCCCTTCCCAGGGCTCCCACCCATGGAAAGAGACGGCTTTCTTCTTTTTGGGGAAGCCTTTGGTGCTGCTAGACTTTCCCAGTTGCTCCTTGCTTCCCTGAGGGCGACCCTCTGCCCCTGGTGGTGTGTCTCCGGCCTCATTTATTTCCTTGGACTGCCAGATAGTCTTCACCACAAAGTTGGCCATTACTGGGTTGAGCATCAAACATTCGGTTCAAATGCGAATTTTCTTTCCTGTTACATCAAGGAATATCTACCACCTCCAAGCCAACCGGCTCTCCAAGGAGGGCAGAGATCTCCCAGCTGCATCCCATGATCTCATAACAGTTGCCATGGCACCTAGGATCACATGACCCACGCCCTTCCATCTTTGGCTTGTGCCACCAACATTCTATGATGTCAGAACAGCTTTTAGAGAAAACAAAGAGTTCAAGGCCATAATGCTGAATGGGAAAAGAGCTGCATCAACTGAGTTTAGCAATCTCTCCCACTCTTTTAACATCATCCTTGTTCTCCTAGCTCTTTTGCAGTTCTTCTGGAGAATCAGTATATTGAATATAAATAGGATCAACTGCTTCTTTTGTGTTATGCAAACAAATATCTGGCTTGCTATACATGATTTCTATACTCTTTTCTCAAGGTTCAAGATCTGAAATACCACTGCTGATGGAAATAAAGCTTTTATATGCTGTAGATTTTAAGTTGTTTTGTTTCCCAGCTCTTTGGCTATGGACTCACTGTCCGGTAGCAGTTACCAAGGAGTTGGAAAGCTGCCATTTCCATGTTCAAAAACCAACCACAGCTTGCCAACCCCAAGAAAATGTGGCTAACTTTGACTAAGTTTTTTTTCCTGTAACAAGCTATTTCAAACTATTGTCTTAAACACAGTTTAGATTAACCACAATTTAGAGTAAGGATGTAATGCTGAACTAGCTAATCTAAACTCCAAGTCAAAGTTTCTGATTTCTACCTTGCAGTTGCACCAAAAGAGGGAAGTGGCATGCCTCACTGTAGCTCACCCCATAACACTAAACCATGGTTAAACTGTAAACCTTTCCAGTGCTGGATAAAATAATCCTTTTGTTTGATCCAACACATTTTATTACCAAGCTTTTAAAAAGCAACCAGGCAGGCAGCAGTATAAGTGGACATTCCACATCTTAGTTTTGAGATACCTTTGAATGCAGAGGTGGGAAAAGGTGCCCCTTCTAGCTTTTGTTGTGGTCCCTGGACTGATATAGCACCCCCTTAGTGCCACAAAAAGATACTGGGGGGGGGGGGAAATGCTAGGAGGTCTCCAGGATGGGCAGTTTGGGGTTTAAAGGGAAGGTAGTGGTGTACCCCAATTGCCTTAAAAGAACAAACCCAGAAGAATAGGCTGGCCACTCCATTTTGATTTTTTAAAAAAGATTTCTGATCCTGGCACAGCCAATAGTGGATGCTCAGGATCAAAATTTGAAGAGCCAGGGCTATGACACTGAAATCTTAATTTTGGCTGCAGCGTTATGCCCACAATACCTGTTAGGAACGCTGATTAAACTATAAGTAAGATTTGTTTTTGAAGACCTATGTAAATTAGCACTATTAAACTACTTAATCCTATTCCTTTTACAGACATCCCTTCCTTTTCTACAGTTTGCTTTTCAACAATCTGTTCTTTTGGCCTTTTTCCATTATAAGCAGAACCCATATATTTGATGCATGATCAGCTCTTTCAACCACACATTAAATATATGCGTTCTAATTGTAACTGAAAAGGATCAAAAGAGTGGATTGTCGAAAAGTGGCTGTGCACTGCTTTTTCTCTTAACTGACTGGCGCTGAGTCGCTTTGCGTGCATCTCTTAGAAATGATGTGCACTGCGTTGTCCACCTTTGTTCATTTTACTCTACAGTACTTTTGTATATTTAAAGGTAAGCTGTTGTTAATTTTACTATGCTTTTGAATATATTTGTACACTATAATGTGCTATTTAACTTTTACACACCTTCTCAAATGGTAAATAATGTTTTTTGGCAACCGAAATGCATTTTCAAGCTAAAAAAAAGACTGGATTCTACATTTTGACAATTTCTGCTTTATGACAGTGTTTTGGTCCCTAACTTGTTGAATAAGTAGGAGATGTCTGTATTAAAGAGTAACAGATTCCCCTGGTAAACATAACAGCTTTGACAGAAAACACCGTTTTCCCCCTTCGGTGCCTTACAAAGCAAGTATATGAAGATCAAAAGCTTACTTGCTACATAAACTAAAAGCCAAAATATACATGACAGCACCCATAGACAAACTGCTTTCCCACTTAAATACTTCCCACACAAACTGACACATAAAAACACCCTTACAGTGCAAATCAAGTCCTTTGTGTCTTGAACTAGTATTCCAGCAACAGCCTAGTCTGCTACTATGTTATCTTTATAGCGGAACAGATTGGCTCACCTGGCAAGCGAGTTTATATGTAAGGAGGATGGCTTAGGGGCAAGCACATCATCTGTGGGGACCAGGTTTGGCCTCATCCTTAGGCAGGGCAAGGCAGCCATCCAAGGCAGTAAAGGCAAGTAAGAGCTGACGACTGTTGCAAGATGTTGGAGGAGACAGTCAACTGTCAGTCTGGCCAGCTTTAATACAAAGAATGGTAGGGGGTGTTACAGACACTCCAATTGCCCTGATTTGGCAAGAAAAATCCCAGTTAATCCTCTGCCGTTGCACTTTTTTTAACTGCTGAAAAAATACCTCAGTTTCTCTCTCCAGAGGTGAGAATCGTGGGGTCCTCCAATTGTTGATCTGTAATTTCCAGCATTTCTCACTGTTGGCTATGGGGGTTACTGTTTTAGCGCCTCTTTTTAAAACATTGTGTGTGCATACCACATCCCTTAAAGCCAGCTGCTGATCTATGGCAACCACCTGAAATTCACAGGGTTTTTTTAGGTTACACTACTTCCATACTACACTGTTCTAGTGCTATTATTTCACTTTCAACATCCTATGGAATCCAGGGGTTTGCAGTTTAGCGAGGGGCATTTAGAATTCTCAGCCAAAGAGCTCTTTGGTCTCAGTAAACCCCAGAATTCCACAGGATTTTGAAAGTGGAATAATAGCGCTATAACAGTGTAGTGCAGAAATAGCCTAAGGCAAGGAATACTCAGAGGTAATTTGCTATTTTCTTCCTCGGAAACAGAGCCTGCACAGCACCTGGTATTCCTTGGCAATGCCCCATGTAAATACTAGATTTTTCTCCTTGTAGACGCCATTTCCACACTGAATTGTTAAAGTGCTATTATTCCACTTTCAACATCCTGTGGGATTCTGGGACTTGGAGTTTACTGAGAGCCTCTCTGACTGATAATTCTAAAGGCCCCTCCTTAAACTGCAAACCCCAGGATTCCATAGGACGTTGAAAGTGGAATAATAGCACTAGAACAGCGTAGTGCGGCAATGGCCTAAAACGCCTGCCTTAAACCATACTAATTCTCCTAGTCATAAAGATTTCCATGCTGGAGAAACATGGGGAAAAGAGGCCCAGAACTCGAGCCCACAAGGCGGAAGATTACAACCCACGACGTTCCGAGCCTTTTGTATTTTCCTGCTCGCGCCCATTGGCCCAAACTGGGTGACGCCACCCGCGCCTCCTCTCCGGAAACGCAGCCCAGTCCCCGAGTGTCCTCTCCCCAGTGTTCCTTTTGCCGCCGTTCCACTGTCACCTCATTCGACCAATAAAAAGGAAAGAGTGGTTTGAATGGCAAGGAGCTCTCCAGCCAATAAGAACCTTGAAGAAGTGTTGACTGCCCATCGGCGGGGCGGGGATTAAGCGTGCTGATTTCGCAAGAAGCCGTACTAAGGCGGAGGGGAGAAGGGCGGGGTATCGCTTGAAGAACATTTCCCAAGGACCACTGAGAAAAAGAGATTTGGTAAAAGGGCGGGAGGAAAAGGAGTACAGGCAGGATATATCGTATCCTATGTCCAATGGAAAATGCAGGGCGGCCGGGGACTTATTTGACATAAGGGACCTGTCGGAGCCAATAGGAAGGAAAGCAGGCGGGATTTAACCCTCTCTGCCAATCATCTAGCAATGTGCTTCGACTTCAGTCAATAGAAATCGGGACGGACCTGACAGGCGGTACCTCAAGCCAATTGGAGATAAAATCACCTATGACGGACGCAGGTAACGGCCAATGGGATTGGCCCGGGTCGGTTCGGTGCTGCTGGGCCAGGTTCGGGCGCGGAGCGGAACGGAGCATCGCCGGGGTCCCGATCCGCCACCGCCACCATGCCGGCCGTTTCCAAGGGAGACGGGATGCGGGGCCTGGCCGTATTTATCTCCGATATCCGAAACTGTGAGCAACTGCGGGCCGTGGGGAAGACTGGAAGAGAGGGGAGGGGCCGTTGAAAACGGGGGGAGGGGAGCCCGTGCAGAGGGAAAAGGATCGGACCGAGGGGAAGACTCGGGAAGGGGGTCCCGGGTTGGGATGAGGCCTCTTGATGGGGTCGTGCCAGCGTGGGAGCGAAGCGCTGGGAGGGGGCGTCTGAGGAAGCCAGTTGGCTGCGAGGGAAAGCGATGGGCCGTGGGGAGGGGCGCTTTCCAGCTGCTTGGGCTTCTGGCAGAAGCAAAGGTTGGGTGACTGTGTGGGAACTGGAAGCCAGGCAAGCCGACTGGCAAGCAAGTAATCAGGGGGCGACCCGGTAGCAAGATGATGGGCTTGGCTACCACAAGTGGGCTACAGCAAGCCAGCCCATTGGAGCCAACCTGCGAAAGAGTGGGCCGGGGAGTGCAAAGTGGAAATTGAGCATTGTTGTTTGGGAAACAGGGTGGCTGCAAACTGCTAGAAATGGCCAGAAGCTATGGCTAGGAAGGGGGTGCTGGAGAACGCTGGGGAGCAGGGGAAGATGCTGTCTGGGACGTTAAGTGTGTGAAGCTTCGGCTTCTTGCCTGACCTCGGGACTTGTAATATCCGAAGGAAGAAAAAGTTTAGCACAATGAAAAAAACAAAAGTTGTAAAAAGAGAGTGTGAGAAGGGGCTCATGAGGCAATGAGAAGGGAAAAGGTGGTGTTGGAGGGTAACAGACATCCCACTCACCCCCATCTTGGATTGCTCAGGTGTGGGATTAAGCGTCTTCCTTCTTTCCCATCACAAGGACAGCCAAAGAGGTTGCAGGGGAATCATGCATAGAAATCCAGGCCTTCACAAGACCATACAGATGGACACACTCTCTAGGACAGGGTTAAGGGTCTGTAGGGATTACTCTTTTTGGCAAGCATTTGTGTTTGAGTTATAGCAGGTAGAGGGTTAAAGATATTCTTCAGAATTTGGCACCCAGGGCCTGAAGGGATGCTGTTGACAGCAAAATGAAAAACAACTGTATGCATCCTGTATACAAAAATGGAACGGAAAAAACAAAGCAAAACCCCAAATTCTGCTTTGAGAACACAAAGTAAATTGAAGAAAGACTCCTGGCTGCTGTGAATCAAATTCTCTTTTTCCACGAGAATTGTTCTCCATGCGTATCAGTTAGAGTCCAATAGAGCAAGTGCTGGCCATAAGGTCAAATGAATGGTCCTGATAGGAAGTATATATTCATAGCTTTCGTTGTTATGTGATATTGAAAAAAGATTGGCAACTACTGGGCTTAATAGTAAGTATAAATAGAAACCTTGTCATTTTTCAGCTTGCCTCTGCAGTAATAGAAAAGATGCTAGTAGTGGTTGAGGGGAACGAGGATGTTGTTACATTTTGCATCCAGGAGATCTGCAATCAGCGCCAAGTCTTTCTTTCTAGACTTGTGTGGGGGTGTTCCAGTGTGGCCAGAAGCGTCTGTTTCCATTCACTTTCCCTACTTCCTTCTTAGGAATCCTGGTCTTCGCCCACACCCCACCCTTCCTCTCAGTGGCACATATACTCACAGAGTTGTTGTGCAACATCAGTTTTGCAAGGATTGTACATGAAAGCAATAGGGTGATTGTCAACATGTGTCTGTCCATGGATGACAGCCTTCAGGACTAATTTCACACAATCGTTTTTAGACTTTGATCCTACCATAGTTGATTCTCCTCTGTCCCCCACCATCCAAACATCCCTGGGGTAGTCAGTGGGGAAGTCTAAATGCAAAAGCACCAGCCATCCTATAAAACACACAAAAGCTGAATCTCTGAGGCTGTGGAAAATTGTAATTATGTCATAAGTTGGAACATTCTAAAGATAACTTCACTGCATTGGAATTTCAGGAAAGATTGTTGTGTGATGAACTGGACATAGCTAAAGACTGTGTGAATCATTGCGGGACCAGTGGAGGGCTTACAGACTCTTTTCTTGCAAATCTGTCTGAAGGCTGAGGCTTCCTTGCATGAAGTTGCTGTCTTGAAACTACCTTTGACTCTTGCTGGCCTTGGCAGCTCTGAAAATACTACAAAGAGGGGTTGTAGCTCAGTGGTAGAACACAGCTTTATATGGAAAAGGTCCCAGGTTAAGTCCCTAGTATCTTTGGTTCAAAGAATTAAATTAGAAGGGCATGGAAAATGTCTTCTGGCCTAAGAACCTGGAGAGCTGCTGCCAATCAAATTAGAGATAATAGTAGGCTGGTGGAACAGATAACAGACCAGGGATAAGACAGATTCATATGTTCTTCAGATTCTAGGCCAGTGTTAGGTAGACTTTATGCTTGAAGTATCTATACCATTGTTTCTTGGAATCTGAAGAAACACCCAAGTGGAGTCTGGAGCAAAAGACCTATAACTCAGGGTTAAAAGAATTCTGTGCCTACTAATTTGTTCCCAGTATAAGCCCAGAACTGGCTTCACAGATCTTCTGCACAAGTATTCACTCCTTGATACCCCAAGCTTCATTTCAACAGTATAATTTAGAGGAATGTGAAAAGAGTGACTTTTTTTTTTCACAGCAAGGAGTTAAGAGTCCTTCTCATTCTGCTGCAAAACAGGCGGAGAGCTACCTGTTGATCCAGCTGTTCATTCTATCCTCTTCTGATTTAATACTGCAAGATCCAATCCCAACCCAGACTTGATTCTGTTTCTGAGGCTACTTTACATTCGTGTAAGGTTCATATGCCTGCCTATCGTCCTTGATCACTCAGAGATTCCAGTGTCCTGACAATATTGTTCCAGAGGAAAAAGGCTGTAACTATGCGGAAGAAGGTCTCATTCTGGACTGGGAGAGATACATACCTTTAAAACTGTGGTGCCCTAAGATGGTTAAGGAGAGCCAGTGCAGTGTAGTGGTTTGAGTGTTGGAATACAATCCTGGAGACCAGGATTCAGTTCCCTGCTCAGCCACAGAAACCCATTTGGTGGCCTTGGGCACATCACATACTCTCAGGCCTAGAAAACTCCATGATAGGATCATCTTAGGGTCACCAACTTGAGGGCACACAACAATAACAAACAAACAACTTTGGAAGAGGTTCTTCTGTGCTTTTAATGATGTAAGAGCACGTTCTGTTAGGTGCAGCTTGTCATTCAAGACTAACAAAAGCTGCAGCAGCTGCCAAAACCTCCTTGTGAACACAACTATTAAAAGTACAAAAAACTGTCCACCTTGGCAGCTGGCCATTCTAGTCCTGGAAAATTCTAGATTCTTCTTTGTAAAAATTGCCTGTTCACCCTCCATTTCCAATTACGAAACAGGCATAGAATGAAGATGTGGGGTGGTCAAATAACCAAACAAAAAGTTCCAACCCCTTTGCACTCTCAATGAGCTACTAGTTATAAGAGATAGATATGGTTGCAAGGTTTTAGAGAGATATCTCCTAAGGTCTAATGGTTAATATTCTGAGATGGAGTGTTGCATAGAAGATGTTTGAGTCACAGACGTCTGTTCCTGTGAAAAAACAGCAAGAGTGTGTTGGTGGTTGTGGGGGGTGAAGAGAATGTTAAAGTATCAAAGGAACTCAGGCTAGGCTGTCCTCTTTCTAGCACCAGTGAATGAAGTTGAAAGTAATCAAGGAAGCTTTGAGGAATGTGTGGGCATTGCAATGTCCAAGCCAGAGAAAAAGCTGAGTCTTGGTGCCACTTTACACAGAGATGTAGGAGTCTGTTCTGGTGTTAATGCATGGGCCTTGCAGGCTGGAGACCTGTGAACTCCTGAATGTCATCACAGAGTTGTAGCTTGCCCAGTTTTTGGCTTGAATGTTTCAGATCCTGTAGGAGTGGTGAGGCTAGGGAGATATGGGCAAGACTAGTATCTAGGTGAAAGATCACTGGAAGTGGCTCTTTGCAAAAGTGTGAGACACAGCAAATAACACATTTCACAGGCCTTTCGGCTGTCCAGTTTTTCGTGTTAATAGGTTTCCTCGTATATACCAACATGCCACTGTCCAGCTGGTCTTCTAGTTGGAGTGATGGATTTTCATGTAAAGCCAGGGCCTGGGAATGTATATGGCCCTCCAACTGTTGTTGTGCTCTCAACTCCTACCAGGCCTTAGCAAGCATGGCTAGTAGTTGCGAATGATGGGAACAGACCCTTTAAAAGAACTTTTCATGCTGCCCAAAGCTGGTGAAATCTATTTTTGAATCACTGTCAAATTTCTGTTAATCTTGACAGGGTACTATTAGAATAAAAAGAAGGATCAGTCCAGATGTGAAAATGATTTTTTAAAGGCTAACGTTGGAGAAAGTATTTTTTCCCCCCTTTAACCAATAGATTTTTCTGCTTCAGTCTCAATGAACATACAGAGTGCAGTATGTATGTTGTATTTGTAGCCTTCTATTTGTGGCAGGTGAAAGAGTGGGAGAATATATTTTGGGTCTGTCTCCTTTTTTGATTGAAAAAAACAAGGGAGGGGTGCCAGTGAACACCCAGGCCTCTCAAATAGAGGACACCTTCAACTGTTTGGTATAAATAATTACCTCCACCCAAGAGATAATTCTCTAGCCTTGCTGGCGTTTTGCTTTAAGCCCAAAACCATGGCTTAACAAACCAGGGTGTGAATGGATAGAGTACCTGAAGCCTGTTTATCTCTTCCCCTTTCATGGGAGCAGATAAAATAACCAGGAAGGGGATTGTGTCTCATGATGGCTGATACCAGAATGATCCTTTAGTGCCCTCAGACTAGCTGCAACTTGTAAGCCAACAATCTTGTCTTATGTGGACTCCTAAACCACAATCTTGAGCTCAGAATTCGTGAGATTCTATCCCCTTCCTGGTTACCTTACCCACCCTCTGGTCAGTTGAAAGGTGGAGCAAGGAATAGAGATTCGTCCTGTGCTGAATGTTGTTATACTTCCCCAGGTTCATAGCTTAAGTGTATCCTGGATTTAACCGTGAACCTGGAAGCTCTGGTTTCAGCAGTGACCTGGAGTGCGTTTCCACAGCTATGGCTTGCGTGCTAGTTATGGCCGCTTGTAGAGATGTTGGTTATACATGCCTTAGTTACAACCTGTTTGGATTACGGTAATGTGCTGTACCTGGGAATGTCTTTGAAGATTGTTTTGAAACTTCAACTGGTCCAAAGAGTTGCAGCCAGATTGTAAAGCTGGGCTGGCTGTAGAGAGTATACAACTCCCTTGTTACAGCATCTCCACTGGCTGCCAGTCTGTTTCCAGGCGTAATTCAAAGTGATGATCATAATCTATCAAATCTTACATGGTTCAGATCCAGGTTATTTGAAGGACTATTATTCCCATATGACCCTGATATTTTGAAATCTTCTGGGATAGTCTTTCTCCCTTTCCCATTATCCTAACATGTACACCTGGTAGATACACAGGAAAGGGTCTTTTTGGTGGCAGCTCCCAAGCTTTGGAACTCTTCCTAGAGAGGTGAGACTGGTGCTTTCCTTGCTGTACTTTTGTAGGCATGTACAGACCCTTTTCTTTTAGCAGCTTTTTTTGAGGGCTGATTGTTCAGGGAAAAGAGATTTTCACAATGTGATGTACTTTTTATGTGTTGTTTTCTTTTTAAGAGTCTGACTTTTAACTGCTTTTAATTCTGTTTCTGGTTCAGTTCTATTTTTAACATTTGTATGATGTGAATTTTTTTAGCTGTCTCTGTTTTAACCTTTATAAGCTGCCTTGTGTCCTGGACTAGGAAAAAAGCACAGACTATAAATAAATGTAAGAAATAAATAAGAAATAAAAAATGAGCTGCATGCAGCAGCATGTTCCTTATTTATATCCTGGTTCATTATGCAATCTTTTTTTTATATATAAAAAAGACACTGGGAAGCTGCAGCCCTCTGGAAGTTCATGGAATCCAGCTTTTATCAAGTATAGCTGTGACCAGGGATGATAGGATTTGTCATCTGGAGGGCCAAAAGTTCTTCAGCCTTTTCCTAAAGTAATGTGTGAACATGACATCTGACTCTTTCTTGCATTTTCTCAAGTTGCTATTTCTTCTTGCCCTTCCAGTATGCTCCTGCTCTTGAACATGCTGCATTCCATCGCCTTGGCAAAGAATCCCTATATAAACAGCCTCTGTCCTTGCTTCTCACCCTCCAAGATGCTTGCCAGAGTACCCCATACATAAAGCAAGACCACACCAGAAGCAGTTGTGCATATAATAGATCTATGTGTATTTCTTGCTGCTCTTTCTTTCATAGCTAAATTGTTTGTGGGTTTTCTTCTTCTTGTTGGGGCAAATCCCACCTTGACTCTAGTCATTTAAGGCAGACATCGGGTTAAATCCTGCTGGTTGGCCAGAAACAAATGGAACCACTGAATCGGTTGTTGAATGGTGATTCAACACATTGGTAAAGTCCATTGATTCAGTGGGTCTACTCTACTTGGAACTAACATCGTTGTATGAATAAGATGCAGGGTTCTCTTCTCTGTATAAGGTACTGTTTTTAGTTCAGCATTAGTTAGATCAGGGATCATCTCAAGTTGCTACAAACTACAATTCTGTTTGCCCTCTCTTGCAGTTCTGCTATGGAACTGACTAGTCCCTGTATTCATGGGGAAAGAAGTATATTACCCTTTGTCCTCTTTAAAGGTGATATATGTGGTAAAATGTGGGAGATACATGACTAGATCTTCTGACATTTTGATATTCAGTGAAGAGCAGTTTTACTGGGTCTTAATCCTTTCCCTATGTACTGTGTCACCCATCTACGTTCCATCCCATCCATAAGCAGGTCAAACACGGCATGGTTTTGTTGGATCAGAAAAGACATTTGTTGTGAAAACTGAATGAGGGTTAAATTCCTTTGGCCAGCATTGCTGTTCAGGTTGAAAGCAGAGGCTCATTTTTGCTTTTACATTTTTTTTAAGTTGGTTGCTCTGATTGTGGATCTCATGTTCTATGTATCATACCAGATTTGGACAGAATTTTTGAAATGTTGCTTTTTTGAACTACGGCTCCTGGAGTCCTGCAGCCGGTATGCTGCCTAGGAGATTCTCAGAAGTCCAAAACAATAACTATTCTGAGCTCTGCCAAAGCAGTGCTGGGGATGTGGGGTCTGGGAGAGGCAGTGAATGGGTTCTAGGTGCTTTTTTAATGTCAGACTTTATTTTTCGTGCTGTTTTATCCATGAAGCATCTCTTTGTGTGGCATATGGCTCGGTGAGAGTTTTTGTTGCAGTCTGCTTGGGTAAAGACTTACTCAGATTCGCAGATTTGTTCATATGTGGGAAAGAACATGAGACTGAAAAAATCTGAGCATGTGAGAAACTCATACTAATGAATTTGTCCCTCTGGGCCCAGAGTTGTAAGTGCTTAACTATTAAAAGCCTGGATTTGAATTGCTCAGTATTTAGCTACATTTGAGTTTCCACACTTTTCTCCCTTCCTCAGCAACTCTTCATCTTTAATAACTATGCGGAACAGGAACAACAACATGATTCTTTCCATGCTGGGATTAGGTGTACCTATGGAATTTGGCTGGTGCAGATGAGGGAGAATTTTATTTCAGACTTTTTTTTAGAGCATTTACCCACATTCACAAACCTGATAATCATGATGGCAGGAATATGAGGCTTAAAAACTTTGAATATGGAAAAACGAATCAAAATTAAGATTTTCCCATCCCTAATGTGGCAGAGATTACTTCCATTGATGTTTTGCTTTTTATTTTTTCCAATCAAAGGACGGTCAGTGTATGATCTAGGACCTGCATGTGATCCCAGGGCTGTTTGTACAGTCTCTGTGTGTCACTCCCAGACTGCTTTCCCATTGCCTTCCATGCCAAAATTATATTATCCACATACACACAAAAAATATTATATTCCATTCCTGGAAGCCTCCAGGAGCAGTCATTGTACAAGAGTGTCCTCCCAAATCTCTCAACCCAGGCAGGACACTATAAGTGATCTTCCTACTACATTTGATTTTTGATTCCTTCCACACATTAATTTCTGCATTTTGGGGACTGGTGCAAACTCTGGCTGGTCCCTGGAAATGGGAATTGGCCTTTGGACTTGATGAAATTTCCCACCCATGTTCCAATTTCCAGATTTCCTTGATTTGCTCCTTGATGTGGTAACACCAAGCACATTGAATTGACTTGAAGGCACATGAATGTGTGATAAATGGAGAAAGCTGGTTATCTCCCTCATTTGAATGCCTTTATCTTTGATTTCAGGTAAGAGCAAAGAGGCTGAAATTAAGAGAATTAACAAGGAATTGGCCAATATCCGGTCCAAATTCAAAGGTGAGTTTCCTTGTGTGCTTTTGTCTCTGTCTCTCTGTCTGTCTCTCTCTCTCCCACACACACACACACACACACACACACTTTGTTTTTCCTTTCTCCAACCCTGCAGGATTCTTCAGCTGTTTCACACCGTAGCTCCCTAAAGCAGCTCCATGACTCAGCCCAGCTTACTCATTACCTCTCATTTTTCTTTCTCTTTCTTCCTCCCCACCCACCTCATGGCCATGCTTATCTATAGTTGCTGCCCAGGTTGGTTCAGCTTCTGTCGTCCATCTTTTGTAACCCCCCGTCAGCAATGCTCTATAGAAAGGTGCAGTGTGCTCTCTATCCGCAGGCAGCAGATGAAGGATGACCCCTGTGCTCAGGATGGAAGCACTGAAACAGCTGGATTGTTCCAGCTAGGATGTTTAAAATACACTTGAAAAGGTTTGATTCCCAGGCCCTCTACTCTAACCAGTAGGCCCCTGTTTCCTGTCTTCAAAAAGCCTAGCTGCTGCTGCTAACATTGTATGTACTACTGTTGAAGTTGAGGCTTCTGAAATATGTTACCAGCCTGCCTGGATGTTCAGGAAGATGCAGGTTGATTTGTGCTGTGTTGAAGAGATTGGGGCAGGTTTCCCCCTTGTTTCTTCTATTGAACCCCACCCCGCCCAAAAAATGTTTGAATGGAAACCCAAACCCTCGTACAAAGATCTGTAGGAGATCACAAACTTAGTTCTACAACCATCGTTGTGACTGGGAAGTTCATTGGGTCAGGAAGGGGGAATTGGCCCTTGCTACTTGAAACAAATCATTGTGCAACTCATGCCAAGCTTTCATTTTGGAATTTTTTTAAAAGGAGGGGGAGACTTGAGTTAGAAGGATGGCAGGAAATATCCATACAGGCTGTGCATATTCAGACAGAATTGACTTACTCCAGAGCAGACAGCTGCACGTGGACACGGGAATGGTGGTTGAAGATTGACCAACTCATTTATTTCAAAGTCTATGATGGGATTGTATCATTGTCAGTTTGCTTGAAACATATATGTTGCTTAAATTCCCAGGCTTTGGAAGAGCACACTCCCTTTATCTGTTGTCATGTGCCTTCAAGTCATTTCTGACTTATAGAAACCCTAAAGGGGGGTTTGTCTGCAAGATTTGCTCGGAGGAGTTTTGCCATTAACTTCTGAGGCTGAGGGAGTGTGATTTACCCAAGATCACCCACAGTGTTTCCACATTTGAATGGGAATGTGAACCCTGGTCTCCCAGAGTCTTAGTCCAGCATTCTAGCCACTATACCTCTCTGGCGTACTCTACCTTTATCTGCTGAATCTGCTTTCACAGAACCTCAAAGCCCTGGTTCTTAGCATCCTCTCGCAAAAAATCTAGTATTTTTGTCTTATGCTGTCTGTCGTTGCTAGACTTCTCTCAAAGTACAGCATAGTCTGGTTGGTAGTGTCTTTCTATGGCTCTTAACTGCCATGTTAAAAATTTAGAAACCACTTGTCAGATCCCTCGGTTTGGATTTTTTTTTTAATTTAAAAGACCAGATTTAGACAACGTCTCAGCCATTTTTGGCTGTGAGAATGCATGCAGTTTTTTAGTCAGCATTGCTTTTGGTCCCTAAGTTTGAAGAATTCTTGCTCCTTTTCTTCACTTCTGGTCAAGAAGACTTAATGTCTAAATGGTGGGGAAACATGTAATTATACGACCAAAATGGAGCAGCAGTTTGGCCTTTTTTAATATTGAAGTTGGCTGCTTTTTGATTCCAAATTAGGACGTTTTATTATATATACTTATAATGGCCTGAATATCTGTTGAAGTGGGAAATTTCTTTTGCCATTTTACAACTGACCTGTAAGTTGCATCCAAAATGTGTTTGATTATATTCCCGAGTGCAGTGTTTTCCTTACTTTCCCAAGTGCTTACATACGAACAGATGCTGGAACACACAATTTCTCTGCTTGGTCAGAGGAGGAATCTGAAAAAAAGGCCTCTCTTCCATTCTTCTCTGTATCTCTGACTGATTAGCCTACAAAGGGATGAAGTCTTCCTTCCACTGTCTGGGATGTTTAGCAAATTATTTGCCAACTGTTGGAAGTAGCTGCTCTGGTTTGATGGCCTAGAGACAGAGTTCCCAGGATTCACCGGTTAGCCTGTTGGTTCAGTTCTGACTTCTCATCCTGTATATTCCTCATCTGTGAGGAAATCTGCAGAGCCAGAACCAGAGGAAATGCTATTCTAGGATGGGAATGGAACTCAAGGACTGTGGCCCACAGGCAAATTACAGGAATAGGAGGAAAATGGAAGATGTTCTGAATATGGCTTTCTTCCTCCCCTGACTTCCATATTAAATGTGAAAGCATTTGGGAGCCAGGCAGCTCTTGGCTCCTTTGGGGGGCTCTAGGCAGTTCTTTTCCCTTTCGCAGCTGCTTTGCAGTCACCTTTGTCCTCCCGGCAATGACCTTCCGGCCCCTCCTCCCTTCCCTGCTGTCACTCTCTCCCCTCTCAGGAGATAAAGCTTTGGACGGTTACAGCAAGAAGAAATATGTTTGTAAGCTGCTCTTCATCTTCCTGTTGGGCCATGACATCGACTTTGGGCACATGGAGGCTGTCAACCTGCTCAGCTCCAACAAATACACAGAGAAGCAAATTGTGAGTAGTTGTGGGATACTGGCTTATTGTGTGTGTGCACGTGTGTGTGTGTGCGCGCGCGCGCGCACGCACGCACATGCAGTCTTCTTTGAGGTAACAGTCCCTGGCTCAAGTCTTTGTCTAAGTTCAAAAAACTGATGGAAGCAATAGTAGCCTACTTCCCAGAGTTCATCGTATAAAGAACTATTGTTCCGTTTGTAAATAACTTATTTGGGAAAATCATGTATTTATTAATATGCTAATTTACATTATCCTGATCTAAGGTAACACTCTCTCACAAACACACAGAGAACAATTCAGGGTCTTCCAATGGGTGTCATAATTATGTTGGGCTTGAATCTGGTCTTTCACATCTTAGTCTGCCCCTAACTGTGTGGCACAGTGACTCTCAAATAAATTATAGTAAAATTAAAACCAGGCAAATCAGATTATATTTACTATGTGATAAATTGTGGTATGCATCATAAAGCCAATTAATTACTTGTTCCACTTTAAATTTATTTAATTCTTTCAATCATTGCTGGACACCATGTGGCTCTCCAGATGTTGTTGGACTCGTACCTCCATCAGTCTCAGTTACTACGGTCAGTGGTGGGAAATGATGGGAGCTGTAGTTCAACAACCTGTAGAGGACAACAAGTTCACCATGCCTGCTGTAGCTGCTGTTAAAACAGCAACTTCAAATGAGTTGAAAAGTGTTAAAAGTTAAAATTGGCATTTCTGGAAAACTACATGACTATAGAAAATGTAGGGCAAACATTTTGTCTGAGCAGCTCTGGGTAATCTACGTGAGATGACCTCATGGTTCCTTCTCAGATAAATCAAGGAAAAAGAAAAAAGAGAAAGATTGATCTCAGACCGCTCTGCAAGCATCCCATGATCAAAGCCCTTTAAATGAAAATAGTAAATGAAGTACTGTAACTGTTCTTGGACTGTGGGGTATCATGTGGGGATTAACATGGGTAGATGGTTTCACTTGGGGAAAAAATCCACAAGGATACAGAGCAATTACATCAGGGAAAATGCTGAGCTAGATCTCTTCCTTTGACCTCTAGTTTCCTGTTTGCAAGACAGTGGGTCATGACTAGAGGTGTGCAGGTGATACACTAGGCCCTTGTGGGATCTTGGAAGGCATCCCTGTAATTTTTTTAAAACTAAAAATGCCCCAAACATTCAGTTGTGCCACTGCCCTTAATACTCTGCAGTGTGAGTTGGTGGTTGCAACTTTACCATCTCATTTGTTGCTGTTTTTGAACTAGATCTGGGTGGGTACTTGAACTCAGGTCTCTGTATTCCATATCCCTTGTATGGTTCTTTTTTTCTCCTTATATTTTGAGTCATTTGTATCCATGATGTGTGGGAAATGTTCTCTCTGTTAAATAATGCAGGAGCTCCGCTTTCTGACAGCTGCAGAAACAGTGACCCAGTGCACTTTACGATTAAACCTCAAGTACTTTGGGTGGAGATAGCTTCACTGTTTCTACCCAAAGAAATGTGCCACAGTAGCTACCACTACAAAGTCTGTAAAGCAGAAGATGAGGCAAAATAAAAGTCTCATTTACTGATCTGCACAGCACACTGTTTCTCTCCCTTGAGGGCTCCATCTGGCCTTACTCTGACCATTCTTCTGCTGAAGTGCAAAGTGGTGACACTGGATTTGCCTTGGTATGCTATTTCAGAGAATCACAGAATAATAGAGTTGGAACAGACCACAGGGACCATCCAGTCCAACTCTCTGCCATGCAGGAACATACATCAAAGTGCTCCCAACAGATGACCATCCAGCCTCTGGTTTAAAAAGCTCCAAAGAAAGAGACTCCACAACACTCCGAGGCAACATATTCCACTGCCAAACAGCTCTGACCATCAAGAAGTTCTTCCTGATGTTTAGATGGAATCTCATTTCTTGTAGTTTGAATCCATTGCTCCTTGTCCTAGTCCCTGCAGGAGTGGAAATAAACCTGATCCCTCTTCGATATGACATTCTTTCAGATATTTAAACATGGGTATCACATCCCTTCTTAACCTTCGCTTCTACAGACAAACAGCTACCTAAGCCACTCCTCATTGGACATGGCTTCCAGATCCCTCACCATTTTGGTCCCCCTCCTCTGGACACATTCCAGCTTGTCAATATCCTTCTTGAACTGAGGTGCCCAGAACTGGACACAGTATTCCAGATGAGGTCTGACCAAAGCAGAATAGGGTGGTATTATTACTTTCCTCATCAAATGTATGCCCATGTCTCTCCCACCGTTCTCAGCTCACCACTGCCTGCCTGTTTCTCTCTCTCTTCCTGTCTGTTCTTCTAGGGCTACTTATTCATTTCAGTGCTGGTGAACTCTAACAGCGAGCTGATCCGCCTCATCAACAATGCCATCAAGAATGACTTGGCGAGCCGCAATCCCACTTTCATGTGCCTCGCCCTGCACTGCATCGCTAACGTGGGCAGTCGTGAGATGGCTGAGGCCTTTGCCTCTGAGATCCCCCGTATCCTGGTGGCTGGGTAAGGTAGCAATGTTAGAGAAAGTACTTCTGTATGAGGGCATGGGGGATGTTCTTACAAGAATGTATAGAGCTGGAGAAAGCTGCTTTATACCAAGTTAATTTCCTTAAGTTTAATGTTGTTTACATCAAGAACAGGGAATGTGTAGGGCCGCAGATGCTGTTGAACTGCAGCTTCCTTTAGCTCTAACCATCATGGCCAATGCTCAGAAATGGTAAGATTTTAGTCCAATAACATCTGGTGAACGATACGTTCCCCATCACTTGTTTACACTGATTAGCAGCAGCTCTCTACGGTCTCTGACAGACAGAAAACTTTTCTTTTATTTAGAAATGCTAGGAATTGAAATTGACATGTTCTGCACACAAGGCATTTAGTTGGTTGATTGGTTAATAAATAAGTATCCTGCCTTTCTCCTGGCACTGGATTCAAAATGGCTCATAACAAATTAAAACAGAGTACAGCTAAAAAAAAATTAATATATAAGTTTAGAGAAGCGTTAATTCAACAAATCTGTTAATAATAGTAATTTAAAACAGTTTAAAAATGCAATAAGACATAGTAAAAAGGATAAAAGCAAAATACACTCCCTTAAAAGAGATCCTGCCACAGGACATTGAGTCAAAGTCCCTGCCTAAATAAAAAGATCTTTGCCTGTCATTGGAAAGAGAACAACTGGAGCTCAACCAAACCTCCCTTTGGAGGGAGTTCCACAACTTCAGAGCAGCCGCTGAGAAGGCTGTCTCCCCCGCATAATGATAAGATAGAGGGAAAGCCCTCCACCAAAGATCTTAAAAGTCAGGTAGGCTCATAGAGATACGGACTTTCAGATTGTTGAGATCCAAGCCTTTGGGAGAGGAGGAGATTTAAAGGTCATAACTAGCACTTTGAATTGTGCTCAGAAACGAATTGATAGCCAATGAAGTTGATATACAAGGAAGGAGTTATGTGTTCCTTATAAGCAACCTTAGTTGCATGTCTTCTGCTTCTTAGCTATAGTCTCCCCATTAAGGTATCCAGCTATCTGACATGGCCATTTATCTATAATTATATCTCAGAGACACCATGGATAGTGTAAAACAGAGTGCTGCCCTCTGCCTGCTGCGCTTGTACAAGACCTCGCCTGACCTGGTGCCCATGGGAGAGTGGACGTCACGTGTGGTGCACCTTCTGAACGATCAGCATATGGTACATCCCTCTCACAGTGTCCCCCCCCCCAAAATAGCCAATGCATGAAAGCTTCTATCATCCCTGCAGTCGCTTGCTTAAGATACATCCCGCCCAACCATCAGTACCTGTCACATGATCCTTCCCTCTGGGAATATTTAGGATTTTTCAACCCACTTGTATCCAGTTTGCAGTCTGCTCAAAATAAGAAGCCATGACTCCACACTGAGGGAGGACAAATTCCTGAAAACAGATTTTTGTTGATATTTTTTATGGTGACTCATTGATGCATTCTAAGCTAGAGTTGAGGAGCTATCAATCATTTGGATGTTTTGGCATACAGGCCTCAGATCCCATGGCTAATGATAAAGGATTGTGGGAGTTCCTGACCAAAGTATCTAGAGGACCAAAGTTTCTCCCGGTGCTCTCCTGTGGTAATATTACACATTGGCCTCTGTGCATTTCCAAACTTGTCACAGTGATAGCTTACACCATATTCCCTGTGGGAGCCAGAGAGTGGTACATCTTGCACTTTTTTACTGCTCCACCACTGAAACAGTGGTGTCATCGGGGATATCTCTCTCTCTCTCTCTCTCTCTTTCTTTCTCCTCCTCTCTCCTTACAATGCAGGGTGTGGTCACAGCTGCGGTCAGTCTCATTGCCTGCCTCTGCAAGAAGAATCCTGATGATTTCAAGACCTGTGTCTCCTTGGCTGTGTCCAGGCTCAGCAGGGTGAGTCCTGTATTTTGAGGGACAGCTGGGAGCGATGTCTTTTGCCATTAATTCCCATGTTATTTACTTTACTTCTGTGGAAGTACTTGGAATTGCTGGAAGCCCACAGAGGGTATGTATCTGGGAAGCAAGAATTGTGTGGGAGTGGATATAAGGGGTCTATGAACAGACTGAAAACACCTACATTCAGTGGGCAAAATATGTTTATTTCCTCAGTTTGCATCATAGTATTTGCTGTGAATGGGTTGTGGGATTCCTTACTGCATTGATGACATGGGGTATAGGAACATGCTGGTAAAGAGAGCAAAGGAATGAGGGCCTGACTCAGGTAAACTATCATTAGTCCAGCCATGGAGATGCTGAACATCTTTGTCTTCCTGCCATCTGATGCAAAGGAGTTTGAATCTATAGGTACTTGTGCCTAACTCACTCCCCTAACAAAGAACTGTGGCTGTAGCCTACTTTGGAACAGAGATCTATTCATGAGGAGAAATGTGGGGAATGGAACAGCAAAAATGGGAAGAGCTTGGAAGATGCAAGACCAGAAAAATTTCTCTTGAGCTGCTCCTCACCCAACTTGCCAGCTGCTGTTTGTCCTGGAAGGAATATTCCCACTGGTGCCAGTTGGAGCTCCTCTCCTGAGGCTAAGAGCAGATGTGGGGGAATGATTTTTATCAGGAAAGCAGTAGGAGAAGAGAGTATTTAACCTTGCCCAGCAAACATGCTACAGTCCGATATAAATGTTCCCTTTCGTTTGCCTACCATTATGAGCATGTCTCATTCTGCCTCTAGGACAACACTTCCTTAGCTCCTGTCCACAGAGATTTCTCTACCTGAGATGGTAATTCTGCCATAAGATTTATTGTTATGTTGCTGTATCATACCAGTTTTTTCTTCGCCTCTGCAGCTGATTGGAGCTGTGAAAGGGAGGAGAAGAGTTAAATTGGGGAAATGGCATGGGGGAAATTAACCCCCTGCAGCAGGGTAACTCCAGTCCAAACCACCTCCCTCCTGGGCTGCTTGTAAGCACATCTAATTTGGCCCTGGGAGCTAGATTTATAGGCTTTTGTGGTGATTGAATAGGATACTAATGGATGAAAGAGGGTGTTCTAACATTGCTCCATGTGATCTCTCTCATTTGCACTCTGGGCTATAGTATATATATATATATATTTTCCCCACAGATTGTGTCTTCAGCCTCCACAGACCTACAGGACTACACCTATTACTTCGTGCCAGCCCCCTGGCTCTCTGTCAAACTCCTGCGGCTGCTGCAGTGTTACCCTCCTCCAGGTAGACAGATGCATGAAATGGGAAGAGGGAGAAGTTCAGAGAAGAGTACAACCAATGTGTAATTACTACATGCCTTCTCTGTATGCATATTGAGGTGGCCTTTGTATCACAAGACTTACACAGTCAATGAATTGTGATTAAAATGAAGTCCAACAATTCTGTTACCATCTTTGGGCAGTTTGGCCCAGGCCGTCTGAAGACTCAGACAAGGTAACTCAGAGTTAAGGAACCTGTGACCCTTCAGATGCTCTGGAATTCCAACTTTCACCAAATTCTCAAGCATGCCTAATGGTCAAGTATAGTAGAAATTGTAGTCTGGAAGGGCATAGATTACGTTCCTGTCCCCAAAATACTGAAACCCAAGGATTCCTGGTTCTGTGAAAGGCAGAAGCTGGTGCACTGTTGAACACTGGCAGCTGGGTCCCTTGTGTTGTCTCTTTGAGAATAGAATGAAGTTCATTACAGAACTGCAAAGCTGTCACCTTCCCTTCTCACCTCATTTCAGTCCCAGATGTCAGTTTTGATACTAAAGGATAAGCAAAAGATTTGAAGTTACTATTCTATAGGACTTTAGACTGGACTGTGATTTGAAAGCTGGTTGACTACAGTGCTGATCTCAGCTGGTCCAATAAGATGTGCGATGTTATCTATTTTGCATCTTCTTGTTCTCAAAGGCCTGGTTCGGATATAAGAAGAAACCATAGATTCCCACAACATAAACAAGCCTTAGATTCGTGCACATGCCTATCCCCTCTCTTTCTGGTTTTCAGCCTTCAAGAGAAAGTTGAAAAACCATCACCACAGTATTTGGTATTGATATAGCATTACTAACTGGCATAACTTTGGTTGGCCCTCCTTAAGGAGAATGACTGGTGTTAGGAATTTTGGGGGACTAGAAACTCTGAAGGGGACATAGTGTCTGCAATGGTGGATGGAGTGCATGCTGTGAGCCAGGTGGTTGTTGTAGTTGCTGCTGCTGTGTGCCTTCAAGTTATTACTGACTTGCAGGGGCCCTAAGGTAAACATAGCATGGGGTTTTCTTAGCATAGTTTGTTCAGGGGGGATTTGCCATTGCTTTCCTCTGAGGCTGAAAGAGTCCAAGGTCCCCCTGTGGGTCTCCCTGGCCAAGCAGCAAGGACTGGGAACCAGTATCTTGTTTAATATGTTACTATATGCTCCACATACCCTCTGCTTTCCCCACAGAAGATGCAGCAGTGAAAGGACGCCTGGTTGAGTGCCTGGAGACTATCCTTAACAAGGCCCAGGAGCCACCCAAGTCCAAGAAAGTCCAGCACTCCAATGCCAAGAACGCTATCCTTTTTGAAGCCATCAGTCTCATAATCCACTATGACAGGTGAGCACCCAGCCCCACTTATTCTTTCTTAGCTATAATTAGTACATAATTAATAATTAAAATATGAATACCTATATTTCACCTTGCCACACAGAGGCAGCTAACAAATTGTAGCAAAAAAAAAGCAATCTTAACAAAGCTGCTTCAGAATACAGTAATGAAAGGTGGCAATGACAGAGGTTTGATGGCTTTGCCCAGGTAAAGAAACCAGTCTAAAATGTCTGTGCCAATAAACAAATCGGTAGTGAAAAGAAGATAATGTCAGAATCAATCATCTTTCCAGTTGTACCGTTGCCCTTTTAGCCACATAATTTATGAAAAGCTCCTAAAGAAAAGTGTGCTTTTATGATCTGAAAACACAAGACAGGTTAGGAAAGGCCCTCCAGATGAGACAAAGCACTGAGAAAACGTGGCTTGAGGTTTTTAAACGTGTCCGTCTGGAGTGAGCGTTATAATAGCCATTTAGATGGGTCCATGGGAAAAATTAGGGAAAAGAGCAGAGCCATGAAAATTAGGTAGCAGAAACATTAACAAGGATTGGTTTTCAAAGAATTTGGTCAGAATCTGGAACAATGCTGGCAGCCTTGGGAGATTTGAATGTTTGGCCTTTAGCCCTAACCTTCAGTGTCTCACTCTGGACTTAAACCTCTCTTCTCAACCCACAGTGAACCCAACCTGTTGGTGCGGGCATGCAATCAACTTGGCCAGTTCCTACAGCATCGAGAGACCAACCTGCGATACCTGGCCCTGGAGAGCATGTGCACTCTGGCCAGCTCCGAATTTTCTCACGAGGCTGTCAAGACTCATATTGAAACAGTCATCAATGCCCTTAAGGTCAGAAGTCTTAAAGACCTGTTCAAAGCAAAAAGATAGTAGGAAGCCAGTGTGATGTAGTGATTAATGTGTTGGGGTAGAACTTGAGAGACACACAATATAATCCTCACCATGCCATGAAATTAACTGGGTGACACTGGGCCAGTCAGCTAGTCTTTGCCTCTCTTTATGAGCCAAATTGGGGTAGGAATCTTATGGCATGTCCTTGGCTCTTACCACATTCCCCCTGCTCTTTCACAGACGGAACGGGACGTAAGTGTGCGCCAGCGGGCTGCTGACCTCCTCTATGCCATGTGTGATCGAACAAATGCCAAACAGATTGTATCAGAGATGCTTAGCTACCTGGAGACTGCTGATTATTCTATCCGTGAGGAGATTGTGAGTAGGGGAGAGAGTGGAGGAAAAGACTCCAAAAACTAAAGCTTGTTTCTTTGTCTCAGTGTATTTCTGAGAAACAAAGTAAGGATGAACGGCAGAATTTCCAAGTTCTCCTAGCAAAAGGGATCTGATACAGACAAGGGTTCATGGCAACTTAAAGACAGAGATTGGTAGAGAGTATTTCATTTTCTCCCTCTCTCAGGTGTTGAAGGTGGCTATCTTGGCAGAGAAATATGCAGTGGACTACAGCTGGTATGTAGATACCATCCTCAACCTGATCCGTATTGCTGGCGACTATGTGAGCGAGGAGGTGTGGTACCGTGTCATCCAGATTGTCATCAACCGGGATGATGTCCAAGGCTATGCTGCCAAAACTGTCTTTGAGGTGGGTCAGACAGATCCAAGACCCTGAACATCTTTTCCTTAGCTAGGTGTACCACAGGAGAGAGAAGGGTTGTTTTCCTTCCTTTATAGGAGCATGAGATGTGTGTGTCTGGCTGCTTTGTTAGAGGAACAACTGACATGAATTAGCCTCAGAGAAAATGCTTCTATGGATGATCAATGTGAATCATTCTCTTTGTGTCCAAGATTCAGGCTGTGCATGCTGTTGTTTCTGCAGCAAAAAAAGCACCCCACACAAAGTGAGAAGTATCAGTAGGTTTGGGGGAATCCTAAGTTTTTCAGACATATAAAAAACTTTTCAGAGGAAAAAAATCCAAAAGAGGGGAACTGCCCCTCCTAAACAGCAGCCATGGAATGCTGAGTGATTGTTGAAGACTGGAAATGGAAAACCAGATGGAGGTGGAATGGAATGTTTTGTAGGTGGCCATGGTTGGCTGACTGGAACACATTGCCATGTGGAGAGAATTTCTTTTTGAACTGCAGCTTCCAAAACTCCCCACGTAGCCTGGCCAGTGACTCTGGTGAAGCTCTTATGTTTTGGTTTTTATTTATTCATAAAATATATAAAACTAAGAGTTGGCCCCAGGTGTTTGGGAATCCAGGATGAGGCTCCAGATCTTTTATACAGGCTCCATCCAGATGTCCTCTCCGACAGGAGCAGTTGTGGAGGCAGGGAGAGTTCAGCTTTCCCAATCCTCTTCTCTACTGATTCATGTACCTGGCTGCAGGGCATAAGCAGATGGTTCTTCATGCAGCTGCCTCTTCTATTTATGGTTTTGTCAGCACCGTAGGTGTGTTACATCCAATTAAAGGTTTCTTCTGCTTTAATATTAATAGTTTTTCCCCACCTCTCACGTTTCTGTGCTTTGAATTCTGCTTGGAGAGAATGAGGAGGATGGATTCCTGATTCACCTAATGACACTCATTGGTTACACTCATTGATTGACACAGAGACCAGCCAACCAGCTCTGTTAAAATCTGGCCTCTTAAGAAATGGTGTGAGGTGGGAATGGTTTTGACCTGATCTCAGTTCTTGAGAAATGGGTTTATCACACATGCCACAAATGTAGTTTCATTGTAGGTTTATTGCTGCATTCATATAGATCTGGCCATTGCCACAATTTTCTGGGTTGCAAATCCAAAACAAATTGAAGGATTGGAGGCATTTGGAATCTGAAAGGTCTTTTTCTTACAGAACTAGTCAGCAAAATGGCTAAAACAGTCTTCCAGGACAGGAGTGGGTAGATTTGCAGGAATTACATTGTTTTTCACAAGAACCCTGATATCCACCTACTGAAGCCAGAGGCAGGGGTGCCTCAGGAAATCAGAAAAGATTTAAGGAAAAAGGTGTCTTTGAGCTATGCTTAGCCCAGGACTTTGTTTTCAGTACTGGAACTGACAGTCACTCCAAAAAATCCTTTTGCGCACAAATCTGTTCCTGGCCTTCTTCATCATCTTTGGTTTTAGGAGCCTACTTTAAATGGAAAAGAAATTGGAAATCCTATGTGATCTACTGCAAATTACATAGAAATCTGTCTTCTTTCCACCCTATTTCTAGCAAGTCCCTCTTCAAAATCATGCAAGCAGTGCTTGTACGGTATACCATATGGGAGCACCTTTTCACACTGCACTCTCCCTGCCTAGCCAAAATGAAAAATATTGTCATTTTTCACAGGCCCTGCAGGCTCCTGCTTGTCATGAGAACATGGTGAAGGTTGGCGGGTACATCTTAGGAGAGTTTGGGAACCTCATTGCTGGAGATCCTCGCTCCAGGTAGGACATTTTGGGAGGAGGTAATGTTGTTAAAGGGGCGTTGCCTTGGAGGGAGGAAACTGGAGGTTTGTTGTAGGTTGTGCTTCATTCTTTTTTCCCTCTTCCTATCCTCTAAACAGTCTAGTGCAGACCTCTTACTGATACACTAGCTTTCTCTGTGCAAGGAGCTGCTTTTTATGGAGGATAATTCGGCCGTGCAAGCTGCTATCTGCAGTAGTACAACCCAAACATACGTTTACCATCTCATGAGGATGACGGTTTAGTTCTACTGAGCGAGCCTCAATTCCTGCTTTTCTTGCCTAGGTGGAGCATGTTAGAGTGCCTCAGTTTCAAATTTCATCCTCTCATTCTCACTTGTCAGGCAGGCCAATTCCCAAACCACAACTAATTGTGCCCTCTCATTCATCTTCATTTTCCACCAGCCCTCTAGTGCAGTTCAACCTCCTGCACTCCAAATTCCACCTCTGCAGCGTGTCCACGCGAGCTCTGCTTCTCTCCACCTACATCAAGTTCATCAACCTCTTCCCTGAGACCAAGGGCACCATCCAGGAAGTGCTGCGTTCTGACAGTCAGATCCGCAATGCTGATGTGGAGCTCCAGCAGCGTGCTGTCGAATACCTCAAGCTCAGCTCTATCGCCAGCACTGATGTCCTGGTAAGGGCAGGGAAAGGAGCCAAAAGTGCTGATGGAGTATGGGCTGGGCAAGGAGTTAATCAAGCCAGCAATCTCATTAGGAAATTCCAGTGTTTGTACCTGGGGGAAAAAAACGAGTTCAGCCCTCATCTGAGAGAAGCTGATTCAGAAAATAGAAGGTGGGAAGCTCTTTTAAGAATCCTGACAGTTACAGAATTGCTTCATAAATATGTATTTTTTGGACAGCTTGTAAAGTAAAAAGTTGAGTATGCAGCTGCCAAGGGTTCTTTGTGGATTAAATAAATGAGTTCTTGGTCAGAGACCCACCTTTGAATGGGTCTGTAGAAACTTCTAAGAGATGGGACACTAAACCAGTCAGTAGTCATAATGCCTGCAGCAATTTGCTTTTAGAACAAGGTGCATAGAGAGTATGTGGCTTATTTTCAAGCTGAATTTACCTTCTCTGGTTAGGAGGAGGAAGGAGACCAACTGTCATAGCAGTGTCCCACTTTCTCAGGGGCAAAAGACAGGTTCCAGTTTTCTGTTTGGAAGTGGTGGACCCCCAGTAGGTAAACCAGGTTGCTTTCTGCTTCAGTAGCAAAAAGTAGCCCAGTCTAGAGCTCCAAGCCAACTTCCAGCAGAACAATTCCATTTGAAAACAAGGTGTATGCTACCTTTGCGCTTTGCCTTAACAGAAAACTGCAGGTTTACTGCTGCCCCAAGTCAGTAGTAGGATGTTGAAGCTATACAAAAAAAAACCAAACACCAAAAAATAAACACAGAAAAAAAACCCAGTGGAAGGCACATGGAGCATGTAGGCATTTTTTGCCATATTATATCTTAGCAGGAGAAATTTCTGTTCTTTTGGTGGTTCTGAAGAAAGTGAGAGAGAAAATTTTGGCTAATGCCCAGGACTTATAGGAAAAGCGACTGGCCACACAAGGCTTTGGCCATTTGAACCTATTGACCCATTTCTCTGGTGAATGGTTGCATGGTCATCAGACTTTTTCCCTCAAAGGGAACCAGAGCCGTAAAGCTACCTGGTAGAGCATTGTCAATAACTGATCTCCATTCTTTTTCATACAGGCGACAGTTTTGGAGGAGATGCCTCCATTTCCTGAACGGGAGTCATCTATCTTGGCTAAACTCAAGAAGAAGAAAGGCCCTGGAGCAGGCAGCGAGCTGGATGACAAAAAGGACCCCAATTCTGAGATCAATGGGGGCATGGAGCCCTCAACCAGCACTGCTGTGAGTGAAAGGGAAGCGGGTGGGAGCTGGAAGTTTCTGGGAAATAAAATGGCACTTTGTGCGTAAGATCAGTACTTACTGGAAAAGCTCAAGGGTAAGAGCCAGGATAGTGATATTGAGAGCTATAAACCTTGATTTTACTCGTTAGTGTATTTATTGTAAAACTTCTTGGGCTCTGTACCAACTTTTTCCAAACTGGAGTATGCAAGATGTCCAAACTGGACTGTGACTCTCGTCACCTATAAACTTTGATAAGATAAATATCCCTCCCCTCAATTTTGATGTCCCTATTCCAGACTACCTGTTAACTAAAGAACAGCTTAAAAACATGAAAGTAGCTTGTCTACTAGCAATTTTGCTTCTTGATTCACTTATTCCCTGAATTGTTTACTCATGAAAACTTAAGAAAGCAATATAACTGTAGTGGGTCTCTAGGCAAGAAGCAGCTTAATCCAATTAAGATTAAGTTAATTTGACACTATGTGCAAATGCTATATCCAAGAGCCAAAGAATGATAGAGTATGGACACTGGAATTTGTTGGGAAGCTTGATGAAAGATGTTGTCACAGAGATACTGAGCAGAGACTCTCATCATTTCAAGCCAGTATATTGGCTGAAGATGATGGTCTTTGTAATCCATAATTTGGTGGGGCAGAGTTTGCTAAAGGCTGCCCCATGCAGTCACTTGGATATGGCTGGAAAAGGAAAACTTGGAAGGGGTGTGGATTCTGTGATGGCAGACAAGTTCTACCAACATTTCTGCTGCTGCAAAATCTACCAGCTTCTTTCAGAGTCTGTATTCCCCTTGATATCGAATCAAAATGTCTTGAACTAAATAGGTACACTGGAACTGCAAGCGTCTATTGTCCAGTTGCTGTGCCCTTTCCTTTCTCTGATCTTTGCCAAAAGAGAAATCCATCTCTTGGAGATGGGTGGCAGGATATGAATGACATGTTGCCTCAGACTCATTCTAGACTCTGAGTTGACATTTCAACCTCTTCCTTTCCCATCTTATTTCAGACCAACTCAATTTCTTTCTTTAAAAATTAGACCGTAGTGAAAAAAACCAATATAGCAAACTAGGCCCATCCTCAGTTGATATAACTGTGTCCAATTTGCCCAAATAGTCCAAATGCAGAATTTGGATTTTTGGGAGGGCATATTTTAGTGCAGCAGTTGAGGGAAAACATGCTCTTGCAGTACAGGTCCAGGTGTCTTTTCCTCAGTGCCCACAATAGTTACCTTCAGTTCTCAAGTGAAGAGCATGCGAAGGATACTGTCTTGGGTTGTTTTTTTGTTTTTGTTTTTGACTTTACCCTTTTCTCCCTTGCAGTCAACGCCATCCCCTTCTGCCGACTTGTTAGGCCTCCGAGCAGCCCCGGCCACTGCCTCTGGGGCCCCAGCTAGTGCTGGCAACCTTCTGGTGGATGTCTTCTCTGACAGCCCCTCAGCCACAACAGGCCTTGTGTCTGGGGCTGAAGAAAACTTCCTGAGGTGAGGTGGCAATGGTGGCACTCAGATATAGGCTCTCTTTCTTTCTCTGTCTGCTTTCTTGGATGGAATAACAGTGCAGGAGCTGTTCAGAAACTGTACAGAAACAAGTAACAGAAGCTTGCTAGTCAGGACAAAGGTTCTGAAATGGCTTTCCTGTTGTGGATTTGTGTGTTTTTTCTATGGGAGAAGAAAAGAGAGAGAGAGCTTGCCCAAAGGACTATTGGGTTTTTTCTTTGCATGGATGGTTAAGGGGCCAGGGATGGGGAGGAGGACCATATCTTAGTTGTAAAGCATCTGGTAAGGGGTCTGGGTTCAAATGCTGGCATCTTACGAAGGGCTCAAGTAGCCAGGGATGGGAGAGAGAACTCCTGGTAATCCTAATAGATAATACAAGTGTGATGGACCAATAGTCAGACTCGCTATAAAAAGCACCTTCCTCTGTTTCTATTGGAGTTGTCCCAGTCCCCAGGCATTTCTTTCCGTTGGGTTGGTTTTATAGATTTATGGGTACTGATTTCCAAAGGACTATTGGTTTTTTTTCTTTGCATGGACGGTTAAGGGGCCAGGGATGGGGAGGAGGACCATATCTTAGTTGTAAAGTATCTGGTAAGGGGTCTGGGTTCAAATACTGGCATCTTACGAAGGACTCAAGTAGCCAGAGATGGGAGAGAGAACTCCTGGTAATCCCAATAGATAATACAAGTGTGATGGACCAATAGTCAGACTCGCTATAAAAAGCACCTTCCTCTGTTTCTATTGGAGTTGTCCCAGTCCCCAGGCATTTCTTTCCATTGGGTTGGTTTTATAGATTTCTGGGTACTGATTTCCAAGTGGATGGGGACTTCATGGGCTTTCTGTGTCTCCTTGGGAGAGTGGCTTGTGTTAGTCCTCATGGCCTTGTGTTGCATTCTTTTCACCCTTTGTGTGAGTGTGTATATCTATCTGTCTCTCTTTCTCTCTATCTACTGCCTCCTGGGAATGGTTTCCTCTTTCTTTCTCTTTCTGTCTCTCTCTCTCTCTTTCTCTCTTGCTCTGCCTTGGATGAAGCAGTGACTTGGAGCCACCTCCCGAGAGTCCTGCGTCTTTATTGGTGGAGGCTGGCCTGCCTGCAGAGTAAGGGGCTCAAACACTCTCTCTTCCTTGGCTGATTCTGCCCACCCTGTTCTCAGTTCCCTGCCTCAGTGATGCCTCCTGATGAGTCCTGTTCTCCCAGTAGGATTCCTGACAGTAGGATGGAAGGATTTTAGTGTCTGGGTTTGACTTGACTCTAATATTCGGTGAGACAAGAAGGAGACAATAATAACATGTGAGCGTTCATGAGTTTTAAAAAGAAGGAAGACTACATTCTGTTAGGCTCAGTGTCAATCAAGGGTAGGGACCCTTTGGCCTCCAGCTCATTTTTAGACTAATTCTCCACAGTCCCTTACCACTGACCATGCTGGCTGCAGCTTCTGGGAGCTGTTGCTTAAAAACATTTGGAGGGCTACATGTTTCCTTCCCCTTGTGTAGGTAATAAGGGAGACTTTGTCCAGCATAAGCTCCTTGTCCTTGCCATCAAAATCCTCCAGGGCCTTGCCATTCTCCCTGTTTTCCTCCCTCGCCATTTTCTACCCCATGTACAGATAACATGCCAAGCCATGGTCTTCAGCTCCACCAGCCAATAGTGTCCCAATCCCACAAAAAAGCTTTTTTGCCTGCTGTCCCATGTGTGTGGCGCTGCCTCCCAGAACACCTCTTGTGATGCTACCTTGCTTAGTCCTGTCACATCATTCCTCAAAACCTGTCTTCTCCCATTACACCATAGGCACAACCACCTTGTTCCCATGCCCTCCTGTAAGTCAGTCTTAATGTATTCAGCTCAAACAACCACACATGACTGCTTTGTTTCCTCCACTTCCATTTTCCTTCCTGTTTTTTGTTACTTCCTCTGTGTCAAATTTTGGATGGTAAGTTGCTTGAGACAGGGGCTGGTGCTGTATCCACAAAAGCGGTGATGTGGAACCAAAGTGATTGGCTGAAAGGAAATTTCCTCTAGGCTGTAGTTGTGAGAGATTCTTGCAGGTGGCTTGGTATGCGATATAATTGACTGAGATGCTCTCATTTCTGCATTCTGTGACCAAGACGTTGGGATCTGGAAGTGGGGTGAGGGGAGGGCAGGATTTTACATTGAGTTGGGAAGAGGAGAAGATTAGAGCCAGGACTTGCAAAAGCCGTGCCAGTAGAGGATTCTGGGCGTTGTAGCTCAAAACAACTTTTTCCAGCCCTAGTTAGAGCCCTTGGCTGCCAAGAGTGCTGGGTTCTCAGCGACACACCTCCCACAGATATGATCCTTTGAATACCACATTCTAGGATTTGTAGGAAAAAGCCTTTTGAATCCTGGAAGGGAGTGTGGTTCTGGGGTTCTTGGAACTCAGATAAAATGAACTTATTAAAACAAGTCTGGGATTCACATAACTTATTAATAGGATTCTGGGATGATTTGAGTATGCATGTATACTCACATGTATGAGAAAGAAATGGAGAGGGAGCATGTGTAAATTTCTCAAGACGAGAAAATGTAAACCCTTTCTTGCTATCATCCCTTGTAGTGGCTCCCAACTCAGGGTTGCAAGATGTTTTTTCAATACAATGCCCACCATCCCTGGCTAGCATGATTGGGGGAGGTGATGGGAGCCATACTCCAGCATTGACTACAGATTTGAAAGTCAGAAACCACTACTTCAGAGAGGGAGTGGGCAACCCCATGCCCTCTGTATTTTGGACATCAACTCCCATAATCCTGGACTACTGGCCATACTGTGTGGGCCTGATGGGATATGTAGTGTATGCAGTATGAAATGTTGAGAGGGCATTAAGTTGCCAACTCTTGCTTTAGAGGTCCCTAAGGAAGAATGCCCACTCCTCCTCTACCTCCTTGCTTGCTGTGTTGCATGCTGCTTCTGTGTCTCTCTGTGTGTTTGGAGTTTTGTGGTCTTTGTGTCTTTCCTGCCTCTTTCTGGTACTAACATGATGCTGTGCCCTGGTGACTCATCTTTTCTGCTCTTTCTCTCCCCTGCCTCTGGCAACTGCTGGTCCCTTTGCTATACCCCTTGGCCACCACCTTCAGCTCAGGGGCTGCCGCTTCTATCTCTGAGGACCCAGCTTTGCCTATTGCTGAGGCCGATGAACTGCTTCACAAGTAAGATCCTGCGGTAGGGCTGTGGTTCTTAGACTTTGGATGGGGTGGACAGTGGGGTGGCGGCCGTGGGAGCAGCTTGAAAGCAGCTCCTCCTTAACGTTTGAGTGGGAAGGTGTCCTCACCAGCCTGATTCTACTTCTGCTACTTGGTTCACCCATTACCCTTTTCTACTGTGTCTTGTAGTTCTGCTCCATTAAACATGGTGTGGAGATGGGAAAACAGAGCTTGGAAAAGTTACTTTCTGGACTACAGCATCTAGAATCCCCCAGCCAACGTGGGTTTCTGTATTCTCAGAGTTGTAGTCCAAAAAAGTAACTTTCCTCTGCTCTGGAGAATCACAGGGTGTCTCTGAGTAGTGTGATGGTTTTTTTGGTGCGCTAGTCCACTGGGGATTAAGGATGGATTTAAGTCTTGAGCTCTCAAAAGGGCAGGAAGAGGGGTTGGCCAACTGTGTACCAAAATGCATGGGTATCCAGCAGAAATTGTGGTGTGGTGAAGCGGCTGACAAATCAAAATGGCAGGAATGCTCACAGAAATGCCATGTGGATTCCACTTGCCTCTGACTGACCTTCTGTGTCTCATTCTAGGTTTGTCTGTAAGAACAATGGAGTACTCTTTGAGAACCAGTTGCTTCAAATTGGAGTGAAATCAGAATTCCGGCAGAACTTGGGTGAGTGCTTCTGAGCAGGTTGGGGCCTATGCTGGATTCCATAAAAGATCACGTACTACAAACTTGGTTGTCCCGTTCCCCTGCGCTGTCCGGTCTCAGGGACCACAGCTGTTCCTTCACAGCTGATTTTGTGTAATACTGACATAGCACAGGAACTTGTATCAGGGTCACCCTAATACCATCATGCATCCTCTAGCTCTCTTCTACAGTGGAACATGTCTGTGTCATCAAGAGATCCTCTTAGGCATTCCAATATCTCCCTACCTCCCATGGCAAAGTGCTAGGGCATCACATTAAAATGTCCTAGTGCTTGATATCCCCTGGACTTTGCTTGGCTTCCTGCAGTCTTTCCACTGAAGCTGTGGTGCCATCTCAAAGAATCCCACTGATTATGAAAGAGAACTGAGGGCATTTAACAAAATTCTTGTGAGACTGCCTCATTTGTGGCATGCTAAAGAGTTTTCTATCACACAGGTGACCTTTTTGAAATAAGCTGCTAATAGCCAGTTTTTATGGTGTGATGCCCTCAGCCTTGTTCATGTGGATGCTGAAGAATGAAGGTCCGCAGTTTATTTTGATTCCAGCCTGTCCACTGCTCAAAGGCAGTCCTTGACAGATTACTCTTGAAGTAGAAGTAGCCTATAGTTCCCAAAGCAATTTTTGTAGGCTGCTCCCAAACCGCCCTGAAAATTATGCCACTGAAATTTGTTGGCAACCAAGAAAAACCCTTTTAAAGCAAGCAAAATGACGTTTTCCCAATTCTCACCAAATTTTGATGGCAGGTGTGACATTGGAGGGCAGAAAGACTATGATGTAGATACCGTCCAGAGGGCATTTGGGGAAAATTTTTCACTTTTTGTGTGGGATGTGGCCCCCCAAGGGGGCTAATGTGGTCCCCTGCCCTGTGACAGTTGTCCACCACTGCCCTAGACCCACCAAAATTGGCCACCTCTGCTCTAAAGGAACGTGACCCTTGAGCCAAAAACTGTTTCAGAGGAACTTGACTTTTGAGACCTGGTAGAAACTGAAGAGAGCTGCCGTAGTGTAGAAGTTTGAGCACTGAACTATGACCCTGGAGACCAGGATTTAATTCCCCACTGAGCTGTAGAAACCCAATGAGTGATCTTGGGCACACCATACACTCTCAGCCTCCAGAAAACCCTGTAAGAAATTCATCTTAGGGTAACCATAAGTTGGAAATGACTAGAAGGCACACAGCAACAACAAAGAAACTGCAAGCAGTTATCTTGTTGAGAGGGAAAGCATGTGTAGTGTGTCCCGTTGCCCAGGCACTTTTCCTCTTCCCATTTAAGATCAGCCAATGGAGGAATGATGTTGAGACATGCTAATAAACTCCATACCATTAAACAAGGTTTTCTTTGACTCTCCAGGCCGGATGTATCTCTTCTATGGTAACAAAACATCTGTCCAATTTCAGAGCTTTACTCCTACAGTCAGCTATCCAGGAGACCTGCAGAGCCATATCCTTTTTTGTGAATGGTATACAAGTAGGCAGGGGCAGAGTTGTAGTTGGTGGGTTTGAGGCACTCTTATGTTGTTCTTTCATTCCTTGCTGGGGATAGTACCTGGTTCCTTAGTGCAGTTCACAGCTCAACATCCAAACGAAAGCAGTGGAGCCACTGGTGGAAGGTGGTGCTCAAGTTCAACAAGTCCTGAACATCGAGTGCCTCAGTGATTTCACAGAGGCCCCCCTCATCAACATCAAATTCCGGTACGTTGCTCAGTATGTCAGGCTGCTCTCATACAGGAGGGAAACAGGGTTTTTGCTGTTTGAATGGTTCAGAGTGATCAGAAGGGGCTGAAGCCAAGGCAGATTTGCATTTGCTTGATACCTCACTATGATCTCTGCGCTGGTGCACAGAGTTCTGATACAGTCTGGTAACTGTTTGAAAAGCAGGAGAGTTGGAGGTTCTGTTGTTTAAATTAACACTTCTGTTGTGGAGAACTTAGCCAAATTTGTATATGGGCCAAACTGAACAAGAACAATATAATGTTTTCAGTAGTTATCTGCTCTGATGCCTCTTTCCTTCGTTTTGATTCTGTCCTCTCTCCTGCATTTTCCCATGAACTTCAGTCTTCCCCCAATGATCTGTTATAACTAGCAGATTATACTATACAGCTAATACCTCAGTTACAAAGTTCTGACAAAGAAACTCCTTTCTATAGAATCTTTTTAATGCCCCCTCGGCCTCCCTTTCTCTTTTTCATTTGACTGGAAAATTTTTAGCAACATTGGTATTAGGAAGTTGGTGAAGGTGAGCTAGAGAAGCATAGACTTTAGTGTTGGGTTGCAGCAGCGTGTCTGTAATAATCAATGCCATGAAAACTAGAACTGGGAAAAAGAAGGATTCTGATCTAGCTGATCCTACAGTAGCTGTGTATGCTTGCTTACTACAGCGATGGTAAATAGCAGTTGCCTCCAGAGTCTCTTGCTGAGCATAGTATGAACAACAAAACAGAGGAGAAAGGAAAGAGCCAATAAGCTTGCTGCAGGAATTACCCCTAATATGTTAAACAAGTATAGATCTTCAAGTCTGGCCAACAGTATGGAAATCATAAGAAAAGTGGAGGCCTGTGGAAGAAAAAGTCACTCTGTATTAAATGCCCTTTGGAAGGTTCAAAATGCTTTTGTCTAGTTAGGAAAGGTTTAACTTGGATCTTGTTGTTTCATTTCATAAGCACATATCGTTAATTTTAAATAAAAAGTTCTCTGAAACATTTAGAACTATTCTTCTTTTTTGTAATGTAGAAAGCTACCCCTAGTCTTTTCCTTTTTGAAGTTGTGCTAAGTTGGTTGGTTGACACTATGTTTTGCAGCAGTGAGATGCAATGTTGCCAATGGAGAAGTGACATTCCTTTTTACCACATATAATGTCTGTTTCTTCCCTTTCATCAGATACGGTGGAACCCTGCAGAACCTCACCCTCAAATTGCCCATAACAGTCAACAAATTTTTCCAGGCGACAGAGATGCAATCACAAGACTTTTTCCAGCGCTGGAAACAGCTCAGCCTGTAAGAGGGGATATCTATATGTGTATGCATTTGGGCAGTAATGTTAGTGATCTTGGTGGTATTTAAAAGAGAGTGGTGTTACAAGCAAATGTTAAGGGTGAGATTTTAGCAGCTGGAGTTGTTACTGGGTTGCTTTAACGTAGAGGGGGGGAATGCAGTCTATGGACTACATGCATTGTCTACTGCACTCCTGAACCTCTTGCATCTTGCTTCCAAATAATCATTTACATCCTCTGGAAACTGTAATTGGTTATTATGCACCATTTGCCATCGCCCTGACCCATAAGGTCTTAAAAACAAACAAATCAGAAGTGACTATCTGGAGGAACAGATGCATTCCCTGACTTCTGGAAGTTGCACATCTCAACTAAATCTGTGGCTCAGGCACTTGCAGGTTGTCATCAACCTATTCCCCCTCTTCTACTTTCACTTAGGTGAAACAATGGAATAGAACCTTAGGATTGTAGTAAAATGCTAATTCTTATGAGCTTACAGCAATCAGTGAATATCTCTAGAATTACTATCTGGACCAAGGGCATCCGTGAGAATGTCTTAAATGGAGCCCATAGGAAAAGCTGAAAATTTGGAAAAGTTGCTGACTTGGGGTGAAGGCTTGTGGAAATGATTGTCCATAAGAGTAATGTTGGCAAGTTCAATACCTTTCCTTCCTCTCATACTATTTGGTTTGACCTACTTTTGAAATATTAGGGCAGTTTAGGAGATTTGGGAGTTTAAAAAAAGGAGGGGATGGTCTTTAAAATGTCCCTAAATGCCGTTGGAGTTTTGATTTGCCTTTCAACCCCCAACCTCCTCCCCTGAAACAGCTATATATACAGAAATATATTAAAACAACAAAATATATAGAATTAGAGTTCTGATTGCTTCCATGTACTATTTTGAGCTGGTTTTTGCCCTGAAACACAGCTGTATAGCCCCCACCAGAGGCAAAAATCATCCTTTATCATAATCACTCATCACTGGCTTGGATGCTACTATACTTTACCTTTTTGCTGCGTACTGATCTTCTTGTGCAGAGATGGGCAACGGCAGAAGGCTAGGCGGCTGCACTGGTCACCCAGGAGATCATGGAGGGCCTTCCCCACCTCTGAAAAAAAAGTGTAAAAGGATCCCCTTTCCATATGCCTTCTGGAGACATGGGGAGGATCTTTACACTTCCCGTTCACTTTTTTTACAAAAGGTATCTTCAGGGCTTACACTGGTCCAGAAGGGCTGCGAAACATGAAGAAAATGCCCAACGCACCCCCTAGAGGGCATTTTGGGGCAAAAAAATTTGAAACATTTCATAATTTCTTTTTTACCGTGGGGGTTCCAAATATTGTGGAAGTGCCCTCCACACACACTGCAAGGAACATTTTGCATAAAAATTTTTTTAAAATGTTTTTTCCCCTGCAAGGGCCTTATGTACTTTGCCCACCCTTGCTCTAGCAGAGTGATTCATCCAAAGGAACTACTAAGTAGCTGGCTGCCAAAACTCTCACATGAAGCAAAGGGCCTGAAGATTTCTTATTTGAGCTTCAAGATATGTTTTTCCTAGCTCAGGCCATGTCTTGCAAATTGTCACAGTGACATAGTAGTGATGATGTGCAGGGAGTTGCTGAGGTGTGGGCAACTCAAGGTTGTATGTGACAGGCACTTGGGAGAAGCAGGCACTGAATCACCAGTTTCATTCCTCCCTCAATTCCCTCCATAGGCCACAGCAAGAAGCTCAGAAAATCTTCAAGGCGAACCACCCCATGGATTCAGAAGTGACTAAGGCCAAGGTGAGCAACCTCTGTTATGTTTTCATCCAACCTGCCTCCCACAACGTGCTTGTTGTATTTCTGTGAGAGATAACTTCAAGCCATAAGGGAATCACTATGATGAATCAACCAAAGCTTTAACTGGAGACAAGAATTTCTTCCTTAAGCTAGTTGTGGAACTGAAGATATTGGAACTTCTGGTTTTCCAAAGGAACTTGTGAGATGTTTTTTACCAGCTTGTTATTTAAAACTAACTGGACAAAAATGACCACTTTCTTCTTACAAGAACAAGATATCTGAAGCAAGCATTAGATAGTCTTAGCCTCTCTTAAAAACAAACAAACAAACCACTCTCTTTTCCACAGTGGTCGTAGGTGTTGAGCTGGCTTATTTCTGAGGTAATCTTGATTCCGGTGCATTAATTGAATGAAAGCATATTTGGTACTCTTAAGTTTTAAATTTTGAGTCAGATTTAAATTACAGCTTTTCTCTTTTACCAGTAGCTTTAATTGAAATCCAACATTCTTTGCCCCCAGCATTTATTTCCAGTGTAAGACACTTGCCTTCACTTTATCATCTTCAGAAAGATTTCATTTCCAAGGATTTAGCCAGCTGTTAAGTTCCTACAATCAGTAAATTAAAAGTTTATATTTTTTAAAATGTTATTCCAAATCATATATTTAAAAGTTAACACAACAGATAGATGGTTAATGGGGTTCCCTTGATACTGTTGTAAAGTCTCTTGATGCTATTGTAAAGTCAAGTTTGTAGGGAAATATGGCAGTGTACAAATTCAGTTATTTCCTCCCACCGTTCTCTCCTTTGACAAGATTTCCTCTGCTCACATTTAATAGCAACTGCAACTTCCTGAGTTTGACTGCATTCTTAGACACGCTTATAAGGCAACAAGCACTAATAAACACAGAGGAGACCTACTTCCAAGCTAACATGCATAGGATTGTGCCATAAGCTACAGTCCTGTGCCTACAGAAAGTTACTTTTTGAAATACCAACACCCATAATTGCTCCAGCATGTCCAATGTGCCTCAGAAGGTTGCTATCCAAAAAGTAATTTTGACAAGTTCTGTATTTACCTATGACTATGTTCCGTAGAGCTTAATAGTTTTCTTCAGATTTAAATAGGCATAGTGGTGCTCTGCAAATTCTTTAAACCAGGTAGGAGTCGCATCCTAGGCAGCATGACTAATGGAGAGGAATGCTGAGACTTACAATCAACATCATCTGGAAGGCAGCATGACTCCCATTACTGGATTTAATGAAAGACTCTGGTCAGTGGCATAGTCCTGACTTCAGGTTTTCAAATCATTTCAATTTTTTATTTACAAGAGTAGCAATGAAGAAATATAATATAAGGACATTGTGATGCGTGTCAGTAGACAAAATGTAAAATCTTCAGGTTCGTCTTTTCCTTGTTTGAATATCCTATTCTTCTTATGAAAGTTGTTCAGAGCCCCCACAGTCATGGGTCTGAGGGATAGTCTTAGTGCCAGTGGCCACAGGTTTTACATAGCTGACCATGATGCAGAACTCTTTGTGTGATTTTTCCAGAGATCATGCTTCCTTTCTCTCTTACCTCTTTCCCCCTTGATTCCCCTCCTCAGGGAATGGTACATCTTGTAGTAGAATTCTCCCTTGCAAGCTAAGCATCAGTCTCTTCTTCCCACAGCTCTTAGGGTTTGGCAGTGCACTCTTGGACAAGGTGGATCCAAATCCTGATAACTATGTAGGAGCTGGGATCATCCAGACAAAGGCACTGCAGGTTGGATGCTTGCTGCGGTTGGAACCCAATGCCCAGGCACAGGTGAGAGGGCAAGGACGCTTGATTCCTTTGGTGTAGTAGAGTAATGGGGAAAAATGAGCTCTAAGGGGAAGTCAGAGGAGGGCAGAGGATATTGGGACACTTGTGACAGGAAATGGTGGGAATCTGGACTGCAGAGTTCTCCAGAGGGAGCAGGGAAATAGATAAAACTGTAGAAAGGGGAAATTTGAGTCATCCCCAAGTGCCTACTGACAATCGGAACACTATCATTTTAAAAAAATTTGCCTTGGCTATTTACCTGTTTTTCTTCGTCTTCCTTGCAGATGTATCGGCTGACCCTCCGTACCAGCAAGGAATCTGTTTCAAAGCACCTTTGTGAGCTGCTCTCTCAGCAGTTCTGAGGCATTGGCCGCACCAGAGGAAGGGGAGGAAGGCCATTCCTGCACATTGGATGCCCATGTCCATCCCCTCCCGCCTCCCTCCCAAACCAGGGGCCTCCAGAAAGACTGTACTGCTCCTTGCCTGTTGTCGTGATAACCTCTGTGTTCTCATTGCCTAGCCCGGGCCAGCACCAAGTGGGGGAGCAAACATGTGGTCCCTGGGATGGCCAAAGTAGAATTGGGGAAGGATGACTTGTGTGTAAGGCATTCTTCCAGGAGTAGTCTTGCCCTTAGCAGGAGAAAGGCTCTTGGAAGAAAAGCCAGGATTTCTCCCTCCCATAAGCCTGGTCTGTTCTAACTCAGGATGAGGCTGAGATTTGTGGTCTTAATTCCTTCCCCTCCGAAAATGTATGAGTTAGTCTGGCATTTTGGTTTTGTTTACAACTGTTTCGCCCTGCTTTCCCATCCATGGCCTTCACTCTTTCTGTTGGGGAAATGGAATATACATGTCAGCTACCTTGCTTATGTCTAAGCTTGCTGTGGGGGGAGGAATGGATGTGTGCGTGTGTGTGTATGTGTGTGTGTTGAAATGCTTTGTAGGGAATTGTTTTGTTTTTTGCCTTGTGTAATTTCCAGTGGGGGGAGTGGGGGTGTGAAGTCTCCTTTCTTTTGTCATGGACCATTCCAGTGTTATAGTTGCGTGTGTTTGTGAGGAAGCAACATCACTCAAGAGCAAGGCTTCCCTTCCCCTGGTCTCTCACTTGTAGAAGGAAAACTGCACAAAGGTAGAGAAGACCTGGGGGAGAGAGGCCTGCCAATTCCTCTCCTGACTCATTTCTCCCACCCGTGGGAAGGGTGTTTTAATGGGAACCTCAAGCAGGTGTAAGCTTGGGGGAGATTGACTCTAGAATGCTGCCCTCCATGGATTTGGGGGGAGAAGGGGGGAGGGTTCAGTTCATGCTAGTTTGGGGGTGTCCCAGCTTCCCATGCTGGCCCGGGCTTCATGTTACTCTGCTGTGTAGGTGTTATCTAGCGCATCTTAGTTTATCTGGGTTTTGAATGCCTGTATCTTATCTCCATGTGACTCTAATAAAGCCGTGAGGGCGGGGGAGAGCCAGAATCAAGCCAAGCTGGGTCACCCCCACACCGCTGACTGACTTGTTGTGTGCTGCTCTTTGTATGTAGATGAGGCAAAGCAACAGATCCCACATCTGGAGCAGACACACAGCCATCTCCAGCCAAGGAAACGCTATGAATTTCTGAAAGATTTCAGTAGTCACTGCAAAGTGGCTTCTACTTTTGTTCATCTGAAATCATTACATTTCTTATCGGGTGACTTGCCCTGACCCTTACTGAATGGGGCCTGTACAAAATTGGTAGCAGAGCAAATATGCCAGGAGATGGCAACACCCTGCAAGCAAGGTGTCGCAATTTTGTAATTGTGTCTATAGTACAGAGTATAGTGTACTTTGCCTGGAGCACATGGATACCTGATACCCTGGCTGCATATCTGAAGGGAGGTCTTTAAAAGACAAAGGAGGCAGCTCTCACCCAGAAGGCCTAATATGTGTGTCAGAAGAACCTCTGTAATCTCTCCCATTCCTCAAGAGTCTAAAACAGTGAGTAAAAAACTGCTTAAACAGCAGGAGGCTGCTTTTGTTTTCTCAATGTTTACTTTTTCTGGTGGGTGTTAAATTCTGTAACAAGAAACCCACAAATTCAGTGGTGTGCATTATGCAAATATTCTGCATAAAAATATTTCATTTGCATGCCTCTTGTTTTGACGTTTAGATGTAAAGAGTTTGTGGAAACTTGCAGGAGCAGAACCAGAACCACAAATTGTTACTGTTAAAAGAATAATAGAGGGAAGGCTTTGTGCAGACAAAAGATTCTCTGATGGATCTTTTCTCCACCACTTTGGAACACTACTTTTTCCCCTTATATAGATTGATTATAGATTGCTGGCCTAAAATCAAACTTCTTCTTCGTGGTCTCTGTGCCTTACACACTGGGAGTTTTTAAAAAGAAAAGTAGATTTAAATATGCTTATATGAAGATAGAGCTACAGCCCTTCTACATACATAGCAGGAAGATTTTCTTCCACGGGCTTCTTTGCAGTTTAACTTCATTGATTCTTCATTGATTGTCACCTATCATTTTGCTGCTCACTTTGCTGAAAGCAAGTTGACAGCATTACAGCTGAAAATCAGCAATTTTGTCTGCTATGTAGGTGACAAATGTGGTATGGTGGATATTAATTGGATGACTTGGTCACCGAATATTATGCTCTCACCTCTCACCTCTATCTAATAGCATTTTGGAGGCAATGTGGCAGCTTTCATTCTTCTCCAATGCCATTCATATTCTTCTAAAAAGCTATCCAGGCTGCATGGTATGTTTCAGTACACTTGCTAGCTGTTTGCTCCTAGTCATCCATAGTGAGACTTGTGGCCCAATGTAAACAGCTCTTCCATTCATGGGCTGTTTTTTCCCCCTAGGATATTCTACAGCAGACTTGCGAAACAATACTTTTAACTACACTTCCCAGAATTCCTCCATCCAAATAGACTGGTAGCTAGGGAACTGTGCCCCCCCCAAAGGTAACTTGTCCAAGCCCTGTTCTGATGTATTACGGAAGCTAGGTTTGCCTTCCTTTTCATTGTTAATTTGAATGACAAATTAACTGTATTTTTAGTGTTTATTTTTGCCCCAACTTCCCAAAATAACAACCTAGATGGTAAGAAGTTGAGGAAGGCTGGCCTATGTTTCTGCTGTACTGAGAATTGTAATTTTGATAGGAATTATTTCCAAATCCTTGTACACAGGATTATAGCCTAAATCTAAATTAATTCTGTTAATCCCAAAGAAAACAGTGTCAATATTTCAGGGATTTGGTATTTATATATAGTGTTTTACACTATTAAAAGTGTTCTGGCATTATTTTACCCAGGCTTTCAACAGCTTTGTAAAATCTCTGTAAAATAATTATTATGGTAACAAGTTGAGAGACAGCTTGCTTGACTTGTTTAATAACCAAAGCTGGGCCTGAATTGGACCTGCCAGGTCAGTTTTGCCATGTGTAACCTATTAATGCAAACGAGGCAGCTTGCTTGCTTTGAAAGAGCATGAGGACAACAGAAAATACTTTTGTGATAAAGGAGATGGAAGGGATTGTCAGTGGGACAATTGGGGAAGAAGAAAATATATGGAATAAATAGAAAAAGTGTCAAGAGAATAGACAAGTAGAAGCAAATACACAATGGTGCAAAGGGTTCACAGTGAAATGTAGTAACACTAATTTCAGTTGCCTGCACCATTGTCCAACATAAGGCAGTTGTGTTGAGTTACATCTCAATGAGAAGTCTGCTATAGATTTAGTGAAGATCAATCCTCAAATGCCCCCTAAGGCAAATCCAATCCCATGTTGTAAGTATGGTATTTTAATCCATGTGCCTTCCTTAATGCACACATGTCTAGATAGTTGGAGATGCACAATTATGAACTTATTATTTTAAAAAACTGCAAGAGAAGAGACATGAGGCCAAAACTTGTAGTCCATCAATTGCCCAGCTGTCTCCCTCTTAAATAAAGGCTCAAGGGTAAATGGAATTCTAATGTTGCCAAAGTTAGTCCACAAATCCAGGCTGTCCTCTTGCAGAGTAATCACATCTTGCACAAAATGTCCAGGGACTTCATCTCACCAACTCCATTCTGTAGGTTGATGAGACGAAAAATCAAAGAAGTTGGCTGCAGAGTTTGGTAAGAAACCCCCTGCGTCATCACCTTCAGAGGGCTGAGTCCTCAGCTGTGAGGGCCTGTAATGTGCAGGTTGCAAGGGACCGCAGAGCAAAGGTTGGCACCTCCGGCTTCACCAGCAGGAATAGCTGATGCCGCTTCCCATGGATTGCATAGGCCTTGTGTGTGGTATAGACCATATAACAGTGCTGCGGAGAATGAGAAAAGCCAGCCTGGAACTCTTCCTGCAGAGGGGCTAAGGAAAGGACAAGATGGCTAGGTTAAAAGAAGCATGTGTCAGTTTGCCCACAGATGCAGAATATGCCTTCAGCACCAAGGAATTTTCTTATTTAAAAAACAAACAAACAGTTTTTAGTCCTTACAGTTGCAGTGACAAAAATGTATCTTTTTATCTTTGGGCAGTTTATGCTTGGCTATGTTTCACTGTGAAAACAGCATGTACAATTCTAGAAGTTACATAATATTGTTGTGTCTCTGTCTGCCAGGAAGAGGGTGACACAGAGAACTGAGGGATCATGAAATCAAATTCTTCATTGAAAGTGGGTGGACAAGCTCTGGGGACCCCATCAGTCCCTTCAAATGAAACCAGAAATGGCCCAAAGGTTTAAAAGGACAGGGCACACCTTGTTTGAGAGAATTGCGTCTCCTACAGCTAACAGTCTCCTGTTTGGGGAAAAATTTTAAAAACCCACTAGGGGACTCTGAGGACTGCAAAAACAGTCTCCTGGCTGATTTCTTTCTGCTGTCTTAGTCAGAGACAGATTTGTCTCGCTTTTTGGCTTATTCTAGTTTTTCTCATTGTTACTCTCTCAACTGGCTTTTGCCCCAAGAGTTTTCTTGGAACTATTGATGTCTGTGGTAGTACATCTCTGCCTTCACAGCATTTATATGTAATAAACTTGAATGACAATACAAACAGATGACCAAAAGAAGGCAGCATCAGAAACTCACCTGTGTTCTCTTCTAGCTTCTCAGAGGGGAAGTACAATGAAATGACCAAGGCATAGAAGGAGCGGAGGGCACACAGCCGATCCTTCAGGGGCATTTCAGATCCTGAAAGATGGAGAAAGTGATGAGGTAGCTTGGGTGAAATGTTTATGGAGGCAGAATGCATTTTTTAAATAGCAGCCCACCCTCTTACTCAGCTAAGCAAGAGTTTCTAAAAGAGCACTGATAATGACCAGTTCCCTCCTTCAGTTCAATAATGCTTGGGTCATACCTTCAGTCCAGCTACCATGAGGATGTACTGTGAAGAGACTTTTCCTCTGATCTTGGCTGATCAACAACAGCCTGTAAAAGATTGTGAGTGGCAAGTGGTGGCTCAGGCTATCAGCCACATTTTTAGAGGAAGAAATGGAGGAACAAACATGAACCATAGTGCTTTGTAGGGGCTCAGTTCCTCAACAGTGGTCCCCATCATAAGAAACTGGTGAGACTCACCCAAGGATCTCTGGGGCGAGAGCAATGCCTGGAGGCAGGCACTGAATAGGAGCTCTGGCACTGGCCTTCAGGAGATCCAGCAGTGGTTGCCAAAACTGCTTTACTAACTGTGGGAAGAAAGAAAATTTTGTCAGTGGTTCTCCATTTCAGCTCCTTAGGTGGATTAACAGCAGCCTCACCATGTACATGCCCTAAGGAAAAGGCATGCCTCCTTTTTTGAGTTCTTATATAAGCCAGCAGAAAGTTTAGAAAAATTATTTTTTGGACTTAAGCTCCCCGGAATGCCCAGACATTATCCAGACTAGTTGAAGGATTCTGAGAGTTTTAAAAAGTTACTTTTCTTAGTTTTGGATAGTGGGATGATGGAGGGTCATCCCTGCATCCGTAGACACAGGTTGCTGGAAGGCATTGGACTGATCTTTCCTTACTCAAGAAACTGGCAAGTAAACGGGAGAGGCTGCTTCACACTTGAGTTCTGAGGTCCACCCTCCTATTCCCCTTACCTCATCAGTCACACACTGTAAGGAGGGATTAGGCCCACACAGCAGCAGCACCTCCAAACCAGGGACAAGCTGGAAAGTCAGGAAGCGGTGGGGAACCTATTGGGAGATAAGGATGTGGGGAGTCACAGAAGACATGTTTCTGTACTTCTTGCCCAATCCCACCAATCATCAATCCACTCACCGTGGGACTACCATGAGGAAGATAAACCGGTAGATCACGGGAGGCGTGGGGAGGAAGTGACTGCACCAGCCACACCAACAGCATAGCCTCTGGGGCTGCCAGCTGCCACCACTGCTCCGTTGCACACAGCACCCGACCACCCACAAGTAGGCTGCCAAAGCGTGATTCTGCTGCAGAGGCAAAGGCTTCCAGGCATTCCTGAACAGGGAACAAAGAAGGCCACACAAACGTTTACTGCATGCATGCACAAGCTACAGGTACACTGTCTACTAGCTAAAACTGTGCCAGGTGTCAGCAGCAAACCACAGACTGAGATCACTCCAAGCTATTATGAACTGCCGCTCTGTATCAGCAAATCTTTACTATGATTACATTCTTTAACATCACAATCAGTGAAGAATTATAGGAGTACATCATATGCCCTCCCTGCATGTTTGTGACCATCACCAGCATGGAGTGTCCACGCTGAATGCCTCTTGTCTACCAGGGGAAAAAAGACAAATATGTCTTGTGGCTGGAGAGACTGTGAAGCTTTTCAAATAATTATGTAGCTATAACTAATCATTTGGGGAAACCTTCAAACTTCTGCTGAATGTGAGTCATGAAGTAAAACACACCAGCAACCATGTTTCTCTAAAGCATAAGAAGGAAGCAGGGAGGTGGAGAAAAAAAGGAACATGACAGCACCTTTAGGACTAACTGGTTTTTATTGTAGCATGGGCTTTTGCAGATATAAAACCAGTTCTTCAGATGCAGTACAGAATGATAAGCCTCTGGTACAAAGCAATATAGTTGTGGGAGTGGGTTAAATTTACTTGCTCTTCCTCCAGTATGATATGCCAGCAACGCCCCTCTACAGTTTACATTGGACAAACAAAACAGTCTCTATACAAGAGGATAAATGGACATAAATGTGATTGTAGAAATGGCAGTACCCAAAAACCAGTTGCAGAACATTTTCAACCTTCCTGGACATACAGTAAGGCATTTATAAGCCATGGTCCTTTAATAAGGAAATTACAAATAAAGACTAGAAAGAGAAACATCTGAATTGAATTATATTCACAAACTGAAGTCCATTAGCAGAAATATGAATAAAGACAATAGCTTCATGGCACACTACATATATTAAAACAAGAGTCTTTGTTATTGCACATCAACACTAACCACTGTAAATATCTGAAAGATGTGTATCACCTTGCCCAGCCCTTTGAAAATTTAGAGCAAGGGACATGATCTGCATCTTTCTGGATCCTATTACATTTTATTCCACTCTCACAACTGTATAAATATGCTTTATATCTGAAAGTTTAAAATCACTCAGTATTGCAACTAAAGCAGTGAGTTTATATCTACAAAAGCTCATGCTAAAATAAATACTAGTTACTCCGCATACTGCCACATTCCATTTTTTTTTCTCCCTTCCTCCTTTTTATATGGCAAAAGACCAACATGACTACAACTCTCTAAAGCAAGTACTTTTGTGTGGATGTGTTGGGATTGTGATTTGCAATAAAAATCAGCTGGACAGGGGACTATGAAAAACCCTTCTTGGACTTGGTCCTATAGTGTGCAGTCCTCTGTACCTGTATGTAGATATGGATGAGCACAGATACAGAGGGACAGCACAAAACTGCATGAATCAAGCCTGAGCTAAACTCTTAACCAGCACAACAAATGGGGAGGAGTACTGGCATACCGTCTAACAACACACAATGGGTTACACTTTGCCCAAACCCTGATACAGGGTTACTAAGCAACCTCAGCAATGGCTAAAACATGAGCTCCTTCTTTCAAGAGCTTACTATTTAAATGTCAACAGTAGAGGAATTCAATAGAAGCCAGGAACAATTAGGGAAGATAAAGTCAGTCAAGCAGCAAATGCAGTTTTTGGGGAAAGAGACATTATTTCTGTCTTTACCACCTTCTATATAACAGGGTGTTTTTGCTTGTTTGTTGGTACCAGCCCAAAACAATGCTGGGTCAAGGTTGGACATGTATTGGGACATGCTGATGACAGAATAAAAATAGGCCAACTTACCTGCAGTACTGCCCTGGAGGGTGTCACTGCACATTCCATACACTGGGTCAGGTCAGCGCTGCATTTGCCTGGCTCCAGGAAACTGTCAATCAGTTTGTAACATGCCTACAGGGTGGTATATTTCATTTAAACTACCAAGGATTTTGAAAAACCACCTACTCTCAAAAATTTAGATCAGATAATAGAAACAATTTCAGGCCATATCTGCACTAGACTGTTACAGCGCTATTATTCCACTTTCAACATCCTGTGGAATCCTGGGGTTTGAAGTTTAGGGAGAGGCCCCCCTCCCTAAACTTCAAACCCCAGGATTCCATAGGATGTTGGAAGTGGAATGATAGCATTGTAACAGTTTAGTGCGGAAATAGCCTTAGAAAAAAAATCTGCTGCTAGGAATTCACTAATTTGTTTTCTAAAGTAGTCTTATGCATCTCCAGAAAGCATTCTGGCTCAGGCTGAAGGAAAGGGGCTCCAAAGCCAGACAGCAGAAACCAAGGATGACTCTCTACAATCATGCAAGGATAGCAAAACCAAGAGGTCCCATCAAGTCACCGTGCAGAATGCAACACAGCAGTCTCTTTAACTGGGCCCCATTCCTATTAAAAAGTTCCCCTAAATTTTATATTCCTGTGCTCAGTTCTCACAAATGTAACCTGCACTCACCCTCCCTTCCCTTCACCCCAAATGTCAAATTTGTTACCTTCAGATCCTTTTTAAGACGTTCAATATTACGGGCATTTACCAGTTCCTCCAAGCCTAATATCAGCACCTGCAGTAACATGCATGTCAGATAGACCTCTCTGGTTATTTGCAAAAGGATATAATATATATATATACATACCTCCACCCTACCACAAAGAAACACAGCAGCCAGTTCCTGCAAAAACTAAAGAAGTTTCTAGATCTAGATTTAGGAGCCAGGACTCTTGCAAACTCTGGCATCCCATACATGCTCCCTTTCCTCATCCATCTAGAACCATCCAGCACCTCTTTCCCAATCCTGTTCCATGCTCATAATTACAATGCAATATAGAATCTCCACTCTATCTATCAGCATATCTTGGAAGAACCCACACTCAACTGCAATCTGATTTATTCCACACACTATTCTAACAGAATATGCGAAAGAATGGTCAAATTGTGCAATGAGGAAACTAACAACCTGCAAGCAATCAAACTTCCATGACTCATCTGGCAGGTTTGCCAGGGAAAAGGCTAGAAAATCAGAGTCGTTTGGAAGTGTGAACGGTTTAGTGGGGGAAGCCAGGGCACTAGAAGGTGGGGCTTTACCATCCCTTGTATCTTAGCCCAACTGGCCATTTCCTGTAAAAGTACTGGGTTGCAGTTGGTCCTACACATTTGCTAGAGTTAGGAGCACAGAACCCCTGCAAAAGTAGGAAAGCTGCAAGTATAAAAATGTGTGTGTGTGTGTCTGTGGAAAGGAGGCTGAGGCATAGCTGGAAGAGTAGGTACCCAGGGTCCAAACCAGATCAGGGAAAGGGGGTAGGTTGGAATGGTGGCCCATATTTCTTCTCTCTTGCTCATCTCCTTCCTTGGATGTGGGAGGAACATCACAAGAGGACTTGTGGTGTTGAGAAATTGGGCTGTAGGCCATCCCTAGCTGGCCTGGCAGCGACTGATAGAAGAGGAAGAGGAGGAGGTTTTTAAAAGGATGTATGGGCTGACTGAAGCCACTAAGAGGGAAGGTTCTTCCAGAAAAGAAACACTTGATTTGGGGGGCAGAGGTTGGAAAAACTCACAAATAAATCTGTGAAAGTGAAACACGCAAATATGGAGCGCCAGCTGTATTTTCTGTTATTTTATATTACCAGAAGTTGCTTCATGACCATGTCTCAATCTAAAAACCCCTACTGGATTGTGCAAATAAGTACTTTATGCCTACAACATATAGCATAAATTTAAAAGCCACAGAATACAGTTAGGTCAAACAGAACCCCCATTCAATGGAGACATCTACCCTCTCAAAATTATTTATTATCCTAGTAACTGAGTTTGCCTCACAGTTTTGCAGACTTAGGCTGAAATGGCATTCCATCCCTTCTCACTACTCACCATGGCATTGAAGACATTCTCAAGGAGCCTCCCAAGGCTGAAGTCACTGGCACCTTCATCCGAAGACAGAACAATGAGGGTGATACTGAGAACATAAACAAAACACACGCAAAAAATATGGGAGGTATGTACACATGTATGTATATCAGAGTGACTGAGACTAAATCCATGAAAAGTATAGCACCTTTGCAATGAATAGTTATGGAATACTCTGTCTTATATCCTGTGTGTTTTCAAACTCTATTCAGGAACTTTGGTGCTCCTCTGAATCTTACCATGAGTTCCTCAATAAGAAGATCAGTAACAAATTTAAGCTAGCTTGTCCTTTGCAACTGATCATACTCTGAAATGTACAATAGCAGGACAGTGTTGGATGTATTTTGATTGCATATTTGGTTCAAGCAGGGGAAAACAAATCTGGAAAGTGATAGCATCAACCAAATGTGGCCATCATCAAGGTGGCAGACGGCAAGAAGAAAGGCCAGTCTAACAGCTCTACTCAGGGATCAGCAACTTTTTGGCTCCTCATCTCCTTTGATGATTTCTGTTCTATGTGGACACTACAAGAATTTTGTAACTGAGATCTAGTCATAAGGGTTTTTTGTTGTCATTTTAGTTTCTCTCAATCTCTTTTCCTTTTGTGTCAAGTATTAAATTGGAGGCTGAGGACAGGGGCTGTCATATTAGGGATCTCTTAATGTGTCTCTGGGACCCCTTTGGCAGCTGAAGAGGTTGGCAAAAATTGTGATGTTCAACAGATACTGCCTGCATTGTTGAATATCTGCCTACTGCAAGGATGGTGAAACACTCAATTTTTTAATCTGGAATGAAACAGAGAAAAATAGTTTAAGCCCAGCAAACAATAATGATAAGTTATCAAATGATTAAGGAAATGAAAGTTGAAAAGCTCAAAAAAATGAAGTTCCCCTTTTTCTATCTCCTTTTCCATCTCTTTAGCACTTTTTGCCATTACAATTCAGAGAACTTTGCAACCACAAAGGTCTCAATTTCTAATAAGCCCCACATAGACTCTGAAGACACTGATCAGTTGCTAGAAATTCCAGGACTACAATCTAGCATGAATCCCTGCTCACCTGTTGTGAAACACTTTCCACATCACACGAGTATTCTCTGTACAGGCAGCTGTCAACAGAACATCTAGATTGGATCCAAACATATGAACCCCATTCAGAGAGCCAATCACAGAGAATGGCAGCTGAATTAGGTGAAAGAGAGGGAGGTGAATATTAGCACAACACATATGAACATATTAAGCTGCTATATGTATCAGGTGATTGATCTGCCATTTCAATTACAATTTTTCCAGATCCCCACCACAGATTTTTCCTATCTCTCAAACAGAGATCTTTCAACAGAAGATGTTGCAGATGATAGTTAGGCTTCCCATACAAGAAATCATGTACTCTTCTACCATGAAGGTGTGGATTACCTTGTGTAACTGGCAATGCTTTTAGTGCACAAAATTCTATACAGTCATCTTCTTTTTCACTTTTACAACACACTCTGATGTAGATTACTGACATGGAGCAGTTATGTGGCTACCAAGGTCAGAACAGGAATCTTTAGACACTAAGTGGCACCTGCAACAAAAATGTTAAAAGTATATCCGTCCTCCTAATTGGGAGCGGAGATAAGATCCTGTTCCACCTCTGAGTATCCTTTGCCTAAGAAGGCTCTATAACATAAATCGAGATATACAAGTTTTATTTGTATGAAAAATGGGACTTCTCAATAAGAAATCATGTAACTAAGAACAAACGATACCCTTGTTTTATCAGCACTGTTGGTCCTGACTGACAGCTGTCCTCCATTAAGAAGCCTTCTCATGATCTGCTGTCTGGCACTGTTGGACTATGCCAACAACTAAACATATGCCCCTTCTGCAAAGCATAGTTTCTATGGATGCACTAAGGACGCTCATCTCCACAAATATACAAAGCAGTCCACAGATCTATTGAGGCTAGTACAGTCATCCCTCCACATTTGCTAGAGTTAGGAGCACAGGACCCCCCGTAAAAGTGGAAAAACTATGAATAACTCTAGGCTCTACCAAACCATATTTAACACACAAAGAAGTATGACCACCATATTCAACCCACCATGGATTCCTTTGAGGCATCAGGGTTCTTTTATAAGGCAGAAGAGGGTGGCTGGTGGGGCTTACTGCCACCTCCACTTTTGCCTCGCACCATTTTTAAGAGCGACTTACAAGTCTCGTTTGCAGTTTCTCCGTCTCATGAGGTTTGCAGTCCCTATTAAAAATGGCATAGGGAGCAGCACAGGTGGCAGAAAGTAATCTGTGAACAATCAAATCTGCAAAAATGAAACCCACCAATGTGGAGGGCTGACTGCATTCACTGACTCATTGTCAGAATTATGCAAGTAGAACTATCTTCCAAAACTATTCCCAAGGACAAAGCATGCGCTATACCACCTAGACATGCATAGAACCATAGAGTTAGAAGAGATCACAGGGGCCATCCAGTCCAACCCCTGCCATGCAGGAACACACATCAAAGCACTCCCAATAGATGGCCATCCAGCCTCTGTTTAAAAACCTCCAAAGAAAGAAACTCCACCACACTCCGAGGCATATTCCACTGCCGGACAGCTCTGACCCTCAGGAAGAGTTCTTGCTGAGGTTCAGGTGGCACCTCTTGCCCTGTAGTTTGAATCCATTGCTCCTTGCCCTAGTTTCTGGAGCAGTGGAAAACAAGCCGTCATAGGCTCAGGCTGTATGTCGTGGCGGGAAGGGAAAGCTGGGACTCCGTCTGGCCGAAGAAACAGGTAGGGAAGGAATAAGCAGACGCCACGGCCTCACCTGCTGCTTGGCAGAGCCACCCCGGCTCCGGCAGTATAGAGGCACTCCGCTACTGGCGGTGAGGCACAGCAAGGTCACGGAGCCTCCCGCTTCCTCCCACATCGTAAGACCTGAGGCCTCCCTCCCGCACTGTGCAACCAGCCGGAGATCCTCAGCTGGGTCTGCCTTCCATTCTTTCTACTCCTCTTGCTGAACACCCATCCTCATTCCCCCTCATCCTTCCAAGACCGCCATCTTGGGGAGCCCACGGCATGCCGGGACACAAGCGACGCCGTTGTCGTGGCAACAGGTGCCCCTTCGTGATTGGATATTTTCTCATTCCCCTCCCACTTTTTTCTCCGTTCAGCCCCTCCCGCAGAGAGGAATGGAGGAAGGAGAAACTCCCGCCAGTTCAGAGGGTGCTTAGAATGTTTGTTTGCGCATGCGCCACGGCCGGCGGACCTGAAGGGGATCGCTTCCGGCAACTGGAGAATAAGCGGGGCTGAGCAGGCGGATGTCCGTGTCGGGTACGGGAATGAGCAGAGGCCGAAACGGAGGGGGGGGGGTGGAGGAGGGAGGGGAGCCAAGGTCTGTGAGGGATATTTTGGGGAAATGGGGAGGCAGACTGGGGGGGCAGAGGCCGTGGCCTCCAATCGTGTTGTTGTTTCTGTTATTTGGTGCACTCCCCTCATTACCATTTTCTCCCAGGCTTTTCTGAAGAATTGTTTGTCTTCCAGCAAAGCCAAAATAATGCATGATGTGGAGGCATTGGAGCTTTCCTTTTCCAAGAGCTTGGATTACTTTGTGAAGTTTTTAGGTAGTATATTTATGTTGACAAAAAACCAAATCCTTCACACAGCACATAAGTAACTACGGAACTCACTGCCACAAGATATTGGCTATTTCCGCACTAGATTGTTGTAGTGGTATTATGCCACTTTCAACATCCTATGGAATCCTGGGGTTGCAGTTTAGGAATTCTCAGCCAGAGAGCTCTTTGGCCTCGGTCAACCCCAGAATTCCACAGGATGCTGAAAGTGGAATAATAGCACTATAACAGTGTAGTGCGGAAGTGGCCACTTGGTGCTGTCACTTTGGCGAGGTGGAAGGTATCAAGGAAGACCCTTGCCTTCATCCTTCCCTTGTGTGCTTCCTGGAAGATTATGGTGTACCGCTGTGGGAAACAGAATGTACTACGAGGGATTTTTGTCTTTGAAGGATGCCACTCGTGGACAGAGGATTGTTTGGGATTTATTAGTGAATTTCTGAGTTATTCATAGTAGATTGGAACTTTTTCTTTTACAAAAAACTTCCTAATTAAATAATAGCGGCAAAATCAGAGCTCCCTAAGTAATGTTTGCAGAAAGACCAGGAGTAGATTTTTGGATGAAAGAACAAATGTGTCTGGTTTTGGTACCCAGAACAAATTCTTGGATAGCCTTCATCCAGATGCTCATCTGTTTCTCTACACATGTGAATACCTGGGGAAAAATATGGAAAGATTAAGGAAAATTTGTTTTTTCCCATCCCCCCCCCCGAGTCTTTTTTTTGCCCAGTGGGAAATTGGGGGAAAAAATTAAAAATGGATCATGGATTGCTTTCTTTTTAGAATGATGAATAGCAATAGCATTTATTTCTATACCGCCTATCAACTAGTGTTATCTAAGCGGTTTACAATGTATTTTAGCTAATTGCCCCCAACAAACTGGGTACTCATTTTACTGACCTGCGAAAGGATGGAAGGCTGAGTCAACCTTGGAGCCTGCTTAAGGCTTAAGGCAAGGTTTTAATGTATTCATTTCCCTCCAAATTCTTTCTTAAAGTTAAGTGATAGGAGGACTTTTATGTATGGCCATGTAAAGTATCAATCATTGCAATTCTTGGTCTTGATTTTCTTTTCTGATTGTATTAATGGGAATGAATGTTCTGTATCTGCTTGGCCCTATGAAGGATTAGAAGAGACAAAGTAATTTTCTTTGTTTTACTAAGGTTGATGGTTTCTATTGTATTTATTATTTTTACCTGCTTCTCATAAATTGGCAAAACTAAAGAAGTTCTTTACAGTTCAAGGGTTTGTTACTGTGCAGGACACACATATCTTTAAAAATGTAATTCACTTGGTAATTATCCAAATCAATTGTACTTTTAATATCCTAAACCTGATAAACAATGTTATGCATTATAAGATTTATATTCCTAAAGTAACCAAGTGGCTTCCAATTTGTAAAGGGGGCTAATATTTTTTTTCAATTTCTCAAAAAATGTGCTTCAGAATTTTATGATTGTAATTATCCCCCCACCCCTGTAGTCTTTGTTATGCCTCTGTTCTAGTTGGATTTGGAATCTTGGATTTCTAAGGGAAAAAAATAGATTGCTTATGGCCCTTCTCTGCACCACAGATCATTCTGTCCTTACCTTATCTACAAGTCTGCCTCTTTTTGACTCACTTCTATTCCTATTACTCATTTCTCAGTTCTTTCTTCCCTTTAGATCTCACCTGTTTACATTTGACCAGAGCCTATATCTGTTTGTGTTCTTATATAGTTACTGAGTGCTCATTTTGAGACTGAATTAAAATTACATAGTTACAGTTTGTTGGCCTTGCCTCTTTTTATTAATTTGTTGCCATGCTGCTGTTGTATATCCACATCTTATCATCAACAGCTGGAGGAGATGGTGGTACCAACGCTGGACATGCCTGCTCAGCCTATGGGAATGGTTGCTGATGTGGTCTTTGTCATTGAGGGTACTGCCAACCTCGGGCCTTACTTCGAGTCTTTGCGGAAGCATTACCTTCTTCCTGCCATTGAGTGAGTGTTCTTTGCGTCCTGGGATGCAACAGCGATTTTGTTTGCTTTGCTGCCTAGAAGGTGCAGTCATGGGAAGGATAATGCTGGGGAAAGGGTTTATTTTGAGGGAAGGTGTCAGTTACAGCCTCAATTTTCAACAATTTGATGTTGTACTGTCTTAGGGAATTCTTACAGCATATTATGCATGTTTGTTTATAGAAACTCTGCTTCTAATGAGTGTGACCCAATAATTGGCAAAATTGGTCTGGAATTGAATTGGGCAATCTTATTTATAGCATGATCATGAATAACTCTTTTTTTCTTTCATGTCTGTAATATAAACTATTTGGCATGCTGGATAAGCAAGTGAAGTACTGTAAGGTGCATTACATTCTAAAGATGCTACATGAATCAATAATATTTGCTTGTGCCAATAGGTCATTACTTATCACAAAATGGAACAGTAAATCAGAGTGGTCATGATTTTTCAAAAATAAATTTGCAAAGGTTTAAAAGTAATGGCACTCCTGTGTACGTCTGTAGAGAACATAGAGACTTTAGGCTTGCAAAGTATGTGTTTTACTATATTCTTGAGGTTCAGCAATCAAAAGAGAAGTGCATAGTATTGGCTCAGGTGGTTGGACACATGCTAAGAATTAAAAGCATAGGTGTTGAGGAACATAATGCTTCTAAGAATAAGACTGGCCCTAGAATTTATGGTCAGCATAAGAATAAGTACTAGTCCTTTCACACACAAATGTACACCAAATTGCCCCTAAAGCAATGGTTTTAGCAATTGAATTCAGTGTAGAAAGGTTTTTATCTGATACTCTTACATGAGGATCAGAAATCTTTGTTGATCTATTGCAAATTAAAGATCAATCTGTACATGGCTGGTCTACCTTCTCTCTATCTCTTCAGTAAACTCTACTGAATGTAGTGTCACCTTCTGAGTAAAAATGCATAGGCATCTGGTGTTTAATATGCACAGTATTGTGGTCTACAGCTCAATTGAAATCAGGAGACTTACTTCTGAATAAGAATGGTTAGATACAAAGAGTCTTGGAGTAAAATAATAATCCAAAAAGTGTTTTCTCAGTTTGAGAAATGTCTGCAAGTACACATGGTTACTAACTTTTGAGATCTTAAGTGTCCAGTCTCAGGATATGCAAAAGAAAGTAAATGGAAGGGAAAAGAAGTTTGCAGGATTAAACTAGAAGTAATAAGTTGGCTCAGATGTTTATGTGACCTAGGTTAAAGGCAAACAAAAATATGAAGACAGGTGATGTGTTTACATTTTTTTTTCACGCTTGAGAAATAGTCAAGTAAAATATGTGGTGATTAACTAAAATCGGATGACAGTTATCACCGTGTGATTTTATTACTTCATTTTTTGAGCAGATAGTGAATTGCTGCCTTGCATAAATGTTTGTGTTACGTCCCATGTGAGGCAACCCTTCCTCACTTTGTATAGCTGAAAAATTTCTCTTTTGTTTCTAGATACTTCAATGGTGGTCCCCCAGCTGAGACAGACTTT